>JALBCR010003362.1:0-154947 GCA_030710515.1 Abscondita cerata
AACCAAAAATATTAAAATACGTAACATTATATACAATCAGAGGATTTTACCGATGCATTGCAAACTAACAGAATAGCCAAAAACCACAATCAATTCATTAAAAGTCGTAATACACGTAAAATTCAAAGAATCAATAGCAACCTTTTACTCTACCATTGGACAGACAAACACAAAAAGTGTTTTTAACAGAAGAAAACCTATGTTTTGTCTATGGTCATAATAATGGAATAAAGGCTCGAACACTGAATGAAAATTATAAATGTTACCATAAAGAACAAATATGTGATAGTAGAAATCTTATGCATGTAAAAAATACTGGTATGCGTGATACTTAAACTCGCATACCAACATATTTTTGCAGTCTGTCATTAAAATGCATAAAAGAAAAAAAGAAAGAAAAAAGTTACCGTTTCCGATAACAGAGACATGTTACACATTATTACACAATTCAAATAGGTATGTCGGTCCTTTCCTGCTAAAAAAATTGGTCGGAGAATTTTTTTCTGAATATGCATAAAGTTTTGCACCAAATTAACTATAAGATCGATTAAATCCATGTTATAGAATAATATTATGACTACTTAACAATGCATAATTTATTTAAGCTTATTTTCGGCCAATTAAATTCACGCCTACCAGCTCATCTTATTTGTCTAAGTACAAAGTTTTCATTTTCATTCAAAATTTTCAAAAAACACAATCACAGAGTTTGTAAATTTCTATATCTTGCAAACAGTTATTTTATGTTTTGTTCACTTTTCTTAATAAATATCCACATAACGGTGGACTTAGTCCTCCTCCTTGTCTTAATCCCTTCTCTGTTTTGAACCCTTCTGCTTTCATATTATTCCTCATTATGTACGAGTAGTTAAAGTTAGTATTGGTTTCATATAAATCTTTAATCACTTTATTATTTTACTATGCATTCTTTTTCTCTCGGTCCTTAAGGCACTTTTTCTAGGACCTGCATCAAATACCTTCTTTAGGTTAGCAAAAACTAAGTAAAGATTTTGTGGATGTCTTTTCTTTATTTAATGTTTCAATTGTAAAAATGTGATCTTTCGTACTTTTCCAGGTCTACTCCACTCTGCAAATCTGCTAACTGTGGTTTACTATAATTTTAAGTCTATTGTTCTTGTTCGTATATTTTTATAGTACAGTTATTTTCCTCTTAATTGTTGCATTGTTTTCTACCTCCCTTCCTGTGTATTAGTGTTAATAGCGCTGCTCCCATTGTTCTGATATGTTTTCAGTTTTATATTTTGTTTATTATTTCCACCCCTGTCTCTTCCAGGTTCTTGAACATTTGTACTGTATTTCATCATCTCTCATCTCCATTTTTTCCATTTCTTAATTTTCTCACAACATTCCTCAACTGGTCCATGTTTCATTTTTCAGTTTCAGGTGTACTGTTTCTTTTTTTGTATTTGTTGTCCTAGTAATTCGTGGAAGTATTATCTCCTTTACCATTATTTCTGTGTCATTTGATTTTTGTTCTTGATATCTCATTGGTCCACCATATTGTCAGTTTTTTCTCGTGCCTCTTACAATATTACTATTACTAAGTATTTTCTTTAATAATAAGTTCAATTCTTCTTATGTATCTGCCTGTTTTATTTTTCTCCATTTTGGTGTTTTTACATTGTTTTATGTTTTTTGTTGATATCTTTCTGCAATTTCTTTATTCTAAGTTTGATGATATATTTGACTTCGTATTATTGTTTTTACAGTTTTTTTCTGTTTTTGTATCATATTCTGTCTTATTTTTCTGTACGTAGATACTGGTCGGTAACGATTTCTGAACTTCTACTCACTCTAAGGTACAGTTTTTGACGGTTGCGATATTATGCGGATGTTTTAACTGATTGTACCAGACATGCACGTGCAGTCCATAATCGACAGAGACAGTTTGAACATACAATAATTCTTATGTTTGAAGAACAGGACGCAGCAATTGTTATTGTGGTCATAACAACAGACAACAAAAAAAAAGATTTAGTGTAAAGGAATGGTTAAAAAACGCAATAATAATCTTCCACATTTCTCTTCATGTTCAGTAATAAATAAGAGACTGTCGTAATACCACAATGAAGGGACATAACCATCCCGCGAAGAGCCACTTCTTTTAGATTGTTTTACTTTTTTAAATTCTTTCTTGAATGTGCTTCTCAAATTGTTTATTTTGCATTTTGACGCAGTCTACTGTTGCTTCAATGTCTATTGCTTTGTATAATTCGAATAATTCTGCATAAGCCTTACTTCTCAGATTTTTATTAGCATTATGCCGCATCTTTGTCTTGCCACAAATACTTATGTAGTCGATATACGAGAGCTGTTTTTTAAGTAAAATCCGTTGGCGAGTATAGTTTTTAGTTCGCGCATATACCACAATGAGTCGCTGCGCCACTTCGTTGTGTGGATTTTAAATGTTTAAGGCGATTGAATCGCCCACCACATGTAAGATAAGGTCTATTATCCGTTTTTTCTGCGAGAAGCATGTCGACTGTAGACATTCATCATCAGATAACAGAGTATATGGTACTGAAGCAATGAGTGATAGTAAAGTTCAAAAATGGGTCACGAAGTTTAGAGATGGGCGTGCACTATTTACATCTAATATGTTTATCTTCTCTTCTCTTTGTACTAGTCTAATCTGTTATTGATTTTCGTCCTCCTTTATTCGTACTCTAGTGACCTTATGTACGCATTTTTTTATGCTAATATAATAAGTTGGTTATTATTATATTTTGCAGTTGCAAAATCAACCAGTCTTTTTCCATTATTATTTCGTACTTCATGTCTATAGTGTCCAATTATTTTTTATTTTTCATCTTTCGTGCTCTACTATTGAAGTCACCTGCTATGCATACAATTGCTTTCGCTTTTCTATTATATTTGTTAGTTCTTCTTTTTTCTTTACTCTCTTATTGTCGTCTAGTCCGTAGGTATACTGACATTATGTATTAAAATCTAATAGTGAGTTAATTAGGGTATTTTATTAAACATAACACAGTTAACGTCAACTTCCGCTATAGCAAGAAGTAGTACATTTCTCAAAATATTTACATTAAATACGTCATTACTTACTACTTGTATGCTTCAGGATACAAATATTTAGGAATAACATTAAACAGAAAAAGAATATGCCTTCTTTGCTCTCTTCTTGGTAGCTAATGGAAAAGAAGCGTCGCCTCTATTTACAAGAAGAGGCGGCAGAACGCGTTCTTTATCCTTGTAAAGTAACTGTTAGACTGAGAAGAATCTATGTCCACACGTTTTCAGAAGCTGATTAGTTTTTGATGTATTTTATCAATTTTTCTACACTTTTTGAGCTAAAGCTAGCAGAAACAGTTTCTTGTACCCCCAAAGAGTACTTGTGCAATTTCAATAAAATTTGCCGTTTATGATGTTTTATAATAGTTAAGATTTTATTGGATTTTGGACATATTCAAGATCACCAAAAGATCACTTTAGAGAAGGGCATTTTATTTTAATTAAAATATTTTCAAATATAACATCCTTAGAGAATCAATCATTTCCGAAATTTTTTTGAGGTCCGAATCTTTTGAAAATTTGACAAGAATTTAGCATTTACATATTATACCACTTACAAACCAATTCTTATTGGTAAGTACTTCTTTAAAATTTTTATCTGATAAATAATTATTGAGATACGGTAATCACATGACTTATTTAAAAGTATTTTCAATGATAAGAAGTAAGAAAAAAAACAAAAAAACTGGAACTCTAGCCACATCTAATAAGATGTTTGCGTCATCTAGTCCCGACTTCTGGTACAGTACCACGTCCGAAAAATGATGTGCACTAAAAGTACTTAGTTGATAGGTTTGTAAGCAATTACAAAAGTTGATTTTGATTACTATTACCAACTAAGCGTTAGCTTAAAGGACAATCTCGAATCGCCTGCTGTTTCGTCCTTGTAGAACTCTGCAGGAGTGAAAGAACTCGAGGGTAAGTTGTAGCCAGAATGACATTTCTAAAGTGAAGGTTTAAAACTGAACGCTCTTTTTTATTTGGTGAAAAAATTTAATTTTGGAAAAATGGGATACACTACTTAACAAAAAAAACTATTGCTAAATGTCTCTTTCGAATCGGTGTAACAATAAATGAAGAGTTTCAATTTAAGGTTAAAAACTGTTTACAATAGAAATGTCAAATGATGTGGCTAATATTCTAGTTCATAACAATTCACCGCCACAGCACAATTTATCTAACAGCAACATTTATCAACAAAATCATGAAACATGAATGGGTAAAACCTTACGCCGTTTATTGATGTTTGATTTGAAATAAAGCTTTCTTTTGTTGTAACAATTTACTGGTTTTACACGACATATTTTGATGAACCTTGATGCGACCATGATTTTTATTTCCTAATCTTAGTTGTGTAATAATATGTTTATGTGGTATCTCTTTGGCAATAAAAAATTTCTATTTTTTGTCATTCACGATAAAGTAAACTATCATATAGTAATAAACGAAAATTTAGTTTTTTTAAAGTGCGGATTGCTTAAGTATTGTTTTGGTATCTGTTTTATGTAGCATTAATGTTTTTTTTTAAATTCTTCATAAAATAGTGATGTCACTAACGCCAAAATTAATAAGGAAAACACATATACTTGCATGGCCTATTTGAAACCGATAGTAATGCCATATGAATTTCACATGCAGTTAAAAAACTTGATTTTTTACCCATTGTAATGTTACTAAACAACAATATGCTTCGTATTCGTTTAAATAAATAGTAATAGAGTTTATATCTTAGCTCAATGATTGTTTAAGTCAAAGGTTGAAAAAATTTGTACTAGTATTCAATACATTGTGTTCCGTCTATTTTAAGAATTTTTAAATAGGTTTTAATAAGCACGCGTTGTATGTGTTAGTTAATAATACCGTAAACGCATCCAGTTGATTGTTCCCCCACAAATCTATCTCTAGTTTTTCTTTTGCAAATGTTGCTATATAATATGGTAATGTCTTTGACCCAATACTGTTCAAAATGTATCGAGATTGAGCTGGGAATATCATCTAAATATTACATCATTAACGACAGATGCTGAACTTCCGAGTTTATGCATAAGTTAAAAAACGGAATGCCAAATTAAACAAGATAGTTTTATACAATTATTTTTATATTTATAAATAAAGAAACATTTTTTTATGTCCTCGTAAAAATTTAAACGCCATCCTGATGCCATTTTGATATTGAATAAAATCATAAATGTTAATTGTTTTATTTAGAATTCCTGTCGTAGCATTTGGTGGTATCTATTTATCTCGATGAAGTAACAAAATAGAACAGCTTTTTTTCGATAGAGTCGAGTTATTGAATTAAACTTAATTAAACTCAATCAGTGCGTACAATTTGCAATTGTTTTAACAGATTTTGTAATAAACTAAAGCAACGCGAATGTGACGATTTGCACTTGAACATGACACATTTACTGATTGATTAAATAAATTGTAACTTTAATATTTTAACGGTTTTTATTAATTAATTAAAACAGCAAGGTTTTTTGCATTATAATTTAATTTGATCCTAGGATCTTAAGAGTAAAGCTTGGTAATAAGAAATAATCCCTTTACATGGGTCCAAGATAAGATAATTATTAATTTTCAGATTGTTTACCCAAATAGATATAATAATGTTATTATAGAAAGAATTTTATAAAAGAAATCTTTTAACAGATTTTATCAAATACAGAAACCTGTACTACAATGAAATGATACTCAAGTCTGTAATAGTTGATAAACTGTATTTATTACCAATTTTTAATATATATTTTTATAAGCATATGTAGCTTAATTTATAAATGACCTAAATGTATATTTTACTTAATGGTTCCGCGTTTTTGACCTTTATGTGTTATTTTTTGAATTCAGCATTGGAATAATTAAATAAATTGAGCTTTACTTTACTGCGAACTGCCTAAATTCGTAAGTTTAGAATGGAAGCATTAACACTACAAATTGTAGAATTGAAGATAAAATAGGCAAGCATTTATCTAAAACAATTTATCAGGTGCTTGTTCTATTGCATAAGAATTTGGTCTGAACAATGGATAGCATAAGAAAAGCGCTTCCCGCAAGACGTTATATCCCGATATTAATAAACGTTTGAGAACGTATAGAAAGTGTATAGCGCATAAAACATTTTTGCTAGACAAATAACATAAATCGTATAGAAAATTCGCCGCAATTTGATAAAAAAAGTAAAAAATACTCAAAATGTTTAGAAAAGAAACATTTGAAATAGTTTGTTTTCTAAAATGTTGCGTAATTTATTATTGACTTTAATACTTTAGAAGTAGTAATAAAACGTGTAAGAACTTATGAAAAGTGCACCGCGAAGTGAGTTGTAAAATGCAATCAACAGAAAAACACTAAAAACTGCACCAAAAACTTGACTCAAGTTTTTGGTGCAGTTTTTGGTGTTTTTCTGTTGGTTAAATAGACGCTGCAGTTGGTGTTCCTTTCCTTTGATGGGGTAAAATGCAATTTTAAAATTCAGTAAAAGTCAACACTTGTCTAAAATGCACAACCCTTAAAATGGCTTTAAAACGTCAGTCCTTGTACCCGCTTCTTCAAGAACAAGTCACGCACACGTTCCCTTGGACACGTTTTCATTAAATTAAAACATTGCTCGAAAAAGAAAATTGCGTTTTAGAAAAAGTTCAAATAAAAGTTAAACAATTGCTTGCCTTCCATAATTTTTTTTGTATAATTAATATTTTTTAAGATACAAAAAAATTGTATAAGTAATATATTGTTGAGAATATTTTCTACATAAACAAAAAGTGCTGTAGGTTAAGTGCCCCCTTGACTGTTCACATTATCATGTCTTCGGTATTAAAAAAAACATGTACGTACCAAGTGTCTCACACCAGTAGTTTTTTGTGGGTCAACGGCCCTTTTGGCTCAATAGATTATGTCCAAAATTTAATAAAGTCTAGTATAAATAATATATGTATGTCAAGTTTCACAAAAATCGGATAGGGTTTTCCCGATATAGTGTTCACATATGGACGGACGGCCGGTCTCCAGGCATTTTTTTTTACGTACGAACTCTAATTAGTCGAAAAAGTGAAAAAAAGGGGTGTTCAAATTTTCGGTTTGGAAACTGTTGCATAATTCCTGTCTTATAAGGGAATAAATTCGTGATGGATAAGGAGTGGAAAATCGAAAAGTAGCTGGATGGGTTGTTCAAAATAATATTTCTCTACCCATAATTGTGTTCGTTAATTCGTACTCATTTTACACCAATACCAAGTGACTCTAGTGACAGTGGCGTTGTATCCAAATTCGCAACAACCTATGAACGCTTCAGTCCTTTAAATGGCAAATCAAAAATTAGAGATGACTAGAAAAAATTACAAGATAAATTTTACCTAGTTGTAAAAGAAACCATTGCAAACAGCGTTGCTCCAAAAACTTAAAGAAACATAAATCTAATTTCTGAAACTACTCATCCTAATCCGCATTCCTATGAAAAAGATGCGCCGACAGGTTGAAAGCTATATTGGAGATGGAAAATTTAAAGATTTAAAAAATTCGCACTTCCTTTAGTTTAGAAAATATATTATTGTTCCAGATTTGAAAAAAATAAATAAAAAAAGATGTGGTAGATAAATCCCCAAACAAAATAGAGATAATACTAACAATAGCATTGGGTTTGAATGAGAAATTGTTGCTAAATATGATAACATGATATTAGAGGGTGAATGTTGCAAGACCTCTAAAAATAAAAACCAAATAGTATAGAAAACAACCCGAACTCATTGAATTTGCATCACTAAAGAAATCTGAAACGATTAAATTATTTCAATCATGTTGTTAATAGTTTTGCATAAAAACGCCGACGTTTTGTCCATTAGTTAAATGTAGATCGGCCTCAGGAAATTATAAAAGGGCGGCCAGTGGCGTATCAACCTAATTTGGCTCCCAAAGCCCCTAAAACATGCGCCCCTTGGTCCTCCCTTGCACTATTTTATTGATTAATGTTTTCACCGTTTTACTATATTTTTAGCTTTTGACATTTATATCAATTAAACTTCTTTGTTTTCTACCAATTTTAGTTGGGAGATAGGTATTTAAAAAGAACAGATTTAAACTCTTTCTTTCTGGCTTTATTATGAGAAAACACCAATATCAATAATGTTCTCAAACCTTAATGCATTCAAACATTATTTTCAATGAACAGTATTGCCAGCGCGTTCAATTTTGTATTAGATAAAGTAGATCTGCGATAGTCTTTTACTCTCTTCTATTTTCTTCTTTTAGTGGTTTTCCTAAATCTTGAAGCAAATGCTTTGCCAAGGAGGAACCAATCCACAATTGCACTATAAAACCACACTATACAGGTTTATACCGAGCTTCTAGGACACCATACATAACTCTTACATCATAATACAATATTCAAAATGTACCATACGAATAAATAAATAAAAAGCAAATTGCATCTTTCTCTTCTTTCTTCTCCTGGTGTCGTACTGATAACTTGCGTCATCACACAGTTTGATTGCTTCAGTTTCAAAAGTATCGAAACCTTAGAGCATCAACAAAAATGGTAAAGAGAATCATACAATGAAATGACTGCACCAAGATTTTGACCCCAGTTTGCACTTTAAAATGTTTCATCGGTGTGTAGAATTGGAAAAAAATTATAAAGTTTTGTCCTAGTTCGAAAACGATAACGTAAGGCTCGCAGAAATCAGCCGCCGAAATTAATTCCAAAAAGATTAAGTGAATGATCCGCATATAGAATGTAATAGGCTAGAGGATTAACAGCTTTTATTATTGCAAAACCTGAATATTGACTAGACATATTCGCGGCATTGTCATAGCTTTGTCTACGGCAATTCATAATATTAATGTCCAGAGTCTTTAATTGAGCCAAGATTACGTCAACAGGCACTACATCAGGAAGAACGGAACGGACAATGAATATAAGTTGATCTACATGGATTATATCTGGAGTCGAATCCACAATAATTGAAAAATATTTCACCCTTTTTAATTCTTCAATCATCGCTGACTGTACTTGTTTTCCAATTTAAATAATCAGTTCGTCAACAAATGCATGTAAAAATTAAGAAGGTATCCCCTTTCGGCAATTCCCGAAACGTCCTATATGGTCCGCCAAAAATTGATAGAGTTTTGCAAGACGCTCTAATATTTCCATAAAATTGTCGTTTGATGTCAAGTTTTGTGTAAACATCTGTGACTTCTGTCGGTGCATGTACGTTGATAATTGTAATTTTCCTGAAGGTTCCTCTTAATCTTAATACGCTTAATCTGTGGTTGATTACTTTAAAATCAACAATTGTTTCTTTCCAATCTTTCTTTACTATGAAGCATGTGTCTAAAATGTTTTTTTACCTCCTCCCATGAACCAAATAAGGTTTTCGTAATTTGTTATTGTTGTTCCCTTTTTATTTGTATCTTGGATTGCCAGTATATATCTAGGTCGTACTTATTGAATTCTTGTGCTGAATGTTTCATGTTTCCTTCTTTGTTTAATCCTTGCATGTTGCATGTTGCTAATTTAAGAATTTGCCGTTTTGTTCGACTTTTTGGTACACTCCATGTATTAAGTATAAATTTTTGAGTTAAGTATTCTTCCAAAAATTAAGTTATTAAATAATATGCTCTTCTTTGTGAAGGTAGAAAGGACAAACAAGTCAACCGGCCGTGATTACCGACGTTTCGCCCCTCATTGTCGACCAATTCATATTTGTGAGAGCCCTCACAATGAGAGGTAAAACGTCGGTAATCAGAGCCTATTGAGTTGTTTGTCCTTCCTACTCATAAAGGTCCTACATGACCATATTATTTTATAAATTTTATTTCTTCTTGTTCATTAATCAATTCTACGTTTAATGCTATTACCCGATTTTTTGTTTATGTTTTTCCTTTTATTCGTGTATGGCATTTCCGTTGCTGGGTTTGTATCCGTGAGACTGCCCAAAGCGATTGCCATTATTTGTTTTTTGACTCCCTTTAATGATTATTTGGCCAAGTTCTTCTTTCTCGTTGTCCATACATAAACATGTTATTTATAAATAGTTTTTGGTAAGCTTTACTGATACGATCTCCTTCTTTCCTTTCTTACATTGCACTTCTCTTTATTTTGTTTTGCACTTTCATTTATTTTGCAGTTAAATCATTCTCTATCACTATTTTAGAGCCCCTCAATTTGCTGTTTCATCACTTCCATTTTGTCCTCCCAGCTACTTAATTTAGTTATAACAATTTGTTTGTTTTTCACCTTTCTCACTTTAAAGGCATCTTAAATTTATAACTGCATTTGTAATTTGTTTGACATTAGCTTATCTACATTTTCTGTTACTTCTCCTCTTGTTGATTTACTGTTGCTGAAGCCTGTTGATTTTGGGCTTTGGTTGGATTTCTTGGGGTTTTATTTGGGCGATCTGACACTATGGTAGTTTTCCCAAAAAAATTTAAAACTTAACCTCACTTCCATGTGGTATTTCTTAGCAATTAATAAGTAAATTGTTCCTTTGTGTTCCAGGACCAATTTATGCTTTACCAGTTCCCCCCTTCTGCACTCACTCATTTGGAACACTGTTGTCCAACTAAAAGCTCAATAAGGGTTAGAAATAACTGAACTTATTGGAGCCAACTTTATCTTGTCACCAATTCTCCCTACAGATTCATAAGATTCTACATGCAGGGTGATTAATTGAACGTATAAAAAAATAACCACCTGTATTATATTGTATCACTTTATTTGTTAACGCCTAAAATGTAGCTTCTTAAAGTTTTTGCTAAGGAAGCACGGGCTTCTTAGGTTTCTGCTATTATAATACGCAGTTACCCGAAGATAATATATCATCTAAAGAATCTAATTTGAATCAGTATATAATGCTTCAAGATGTAAATGACGACAGATATCAAGAATTGATAAATGGGGTACAAGGAAATAATTCGAAACAAACAGATTTTGGAAAGTGTAAAAATATTTTTTGCTCAGGAAATGTAGCAGGTTTTAGCAGTAACAATTTCAATAACAGACGAGTGCTTAATAAAAATGCTGACATCGATAATACCAGTGCGATCATTAAAGGTTCCCGTTGTTAAGGTTAAGCGTTGTATTGTAATTAAAAGCAAAATTAAGGAAAAATATTGGAGGAGGAACAGCAATTGCATCGCAAAAGAAAAAGAGTATAAAATAGTGAGTGTCAGCGAAACACCTGAATGTGGTCAAAATACAAAATCTACGAAGACAACAAACCAAAAGAAAATCAATTTAAAACCAAACAACTCATACAAAACAAAGATGAAGATACTTACGCAATAGTTACGTATAGTTACGTATGAAAACAAACTTCATGCGGGCCAAGTAATGAATGTTTTTGAGGATAAGATAACAGTCAAAGTAGTGGAAAAACTGGAAATGGTCCCAAATTCGCTTTGATGTTTTATTGTATCAATGATATGACCTTATAAAGACGTTCAATCATACTTTTTAAAAAAGGGATCCATTTTGTATCTGAGATGGAAGGATATGAAGCCCTTTATTAGGGTTGTTGAAACCACAGTGATTTATTGTGAACATATGCATTATATTGTAATTGTTTTTCTTTTGTTTAAAATAGAACAAATTTTTAAAATTTACACTGTATTAAAAATAACGAGTTTTTAATTAAAAAAATTGGCTGTGCAGACCGTGGAATTGAATTATATTAGAGTGTAAACAAAAAATGCAACAAAATAACTCGTGTACCTATAGTGGTGGAGAGAAACTGAATTAAAACGTGACATGTAACATAATAATTGAAAAATATGAATGTTTTCTTATCTATCAGCGTCTCTGACTGGTAAGCGTACTATTTCTGAAGTAACTTCATCATCTAAAAAATCAGATGATGAGAGACGTTCTGACGAAACTGATAGATATTGAGTGACATTTTGTATATGTAAAGGTTATGTTTGAACATTGATCTATACAGATCGACCATTCAACCCAGATCATCAGAGAGCAATCTCCGAACGCTCGTTATTCAGTAGGTGGCGCATTGAAAAATAAATTACGATCGGTGGTCGCTCGCAGATCGTTCCAAAGCACCCAGTCGAAAACGTTATTAGATACCTTGAATTCCAAACTAAACTTTGTTGAAAAAATTAGAAAATGTCAAAGAATGAAAGACTCAGATTCACGAAGCAGAATAGCCATCACATTTTGATCATCAAGGAGTGTGAACGTGAATGGCCATATTTACACGAAATAATAATATTTAGTGTAGTGTAAGCACAAATAAGTGTAAGGTAGTCTATTGGCGCTGTCCTTCAAATACCGATCAGCCAAATACCAAAGCAGTCATCAACAGTGCACGTGATTGTAGAAACAGATATTTAGGGTTCATGCATGAAAGTTCAAACATTTGGAATAATGCTTTTAAATTACATATTATATAATTACATATACATATCAACGGGTTACCTTTTTTTTGAAACACCTTGTATACATGATTGAAAACAAATTGTTTTCTCTATTGTGTGTTAATTTTAGTTTGCACATTATTGCCTCAAAAACTATGATTATAGTAGTAGTATACAATCTGAAATTGATTGAGGTTATTATTTATAATCAACATAACATGAAAAAAACCGCCAGACTGCATAATAATACATAGTCAAGTCCGTCAGTTGGACCGCAAAAGACGCCGCGCACTGAATGCTTTTGAACGCTGCGCTGCACTCTAGAGTCCCGACTGACAAACTTTTAAGCATTATCATGCAGTCTGACGATTGTTTTTCTTAAATTTACATGATATATAAGTAATGTGATAATTTGTAGCGTGTATACTGCTACAATTTTGAAAAGTTTTCGTCAGCCTACTACACCATAACTAATCGCCTCCCAAAGGTCTAACGGTCAGTTCCTTTATTAGCATATTGAAATGTACCTATATGGTACAAAAAATTTTGGTGTATACTTTCACGAGCCAAAAATGCCCGTAGCCCCGGACTAGAATGGAACGGAAAACCTTATATTAACAAAAATGACGCATTTCTATTGATTCCAAATTTGTACCGTATTAAAAATCTGCGTAAGTATCGTAACGGGTTTTATTAGAGTAGCTACGGATTAAAAAATCTAATAAATTCGGACATAATTGTATTATAATATTATTATATAAATATTGTTAAAATATGATAACAGTTGTAAAATATATATTAATTTAGTACCTATTAGTTAATCTTATTAATAATATAAATTGATCCAGCGTCCCATTTTCATTTTCATTATTTATTAGGGTAATTCTCATTTGATTGATATTGTTAATTAAGCTGGTAAAGTCATTAATAATGAGAGTATCAGAAAATATATGAAGTAATTGTTCTTTAATGAGGGGAATTAATTTATTTTATCTGTAACTTATTAGCTCCACTATAATTTAAGTAAAACAAAGAGTACGATAAAATGAAAATAAAAAAGCATTGAAAATAAAACGAAACATTTTTTGAGTTTCTGGAACATGCAGGTTTATTTGAGGACAAATACGAAATTAACGTAATAATTACTTTCGCGCCATCTACTTGCAATTGCATTAAGTTTCAAAATTTACTACAGCATTGACTGATTCCTGTTGTGAATGACCAATGCGACAGAAAATATATCTATTTCTTTTTTATTCATTACTCTGCATCTGTAGGTTCAGTCAGCTGTCCGTTTGGAAAGTTGGTGCGATGGCTGCTGGTTGTTGTGGGTCAAAAAAACAGAAATTAAATAATTCAACAAGCAGTGTTCCCTCGTGTAATGGTACATCAATAACCACAAACGGTTCCCTGAACGGTATGGTCGCCCTACCAGAAATGTGTTTCTTTTGTTTTGATGTGTTGTACTGTCATCTTTATAACCTCGACCCACCAAAGACACCTTCGTTCAGTAATGACGCATAGTAAGTAAACTAATAAAAACATATGCTCAGCCTTTACTCGAAAACCACTTTAAAATGCCAAAAAATTTAGCACAAAATAGTTAACAGATGAAGAAGCTAAAGGTCATTCAACTTTTGACAGTTCTTTGTTCATTTCTGCTTTGTTATTCGCAACTTTCTAATAATATTTTTTATTTACAGTCCATTATTTGTTACTTGGAAAATTGGCAAGGACAAACGATTACGTGGTTGCATTGGTACGTTCAATGCAATGAATTTGCAATCGGGCCTTCGAGAATATGCTATTACAAGTGCTTTTAAAGATTCACGATTTAATCCAATAACTAGAGATGAATTTTCCAAGTTGAGTGTATCCGTTTCGATATTAAGACACTTTGAAGATGCAAACGATTATCTCGATTGGGAGGTTGGGGTCCATGGAATACGATCGAATTTGTTAATGAAAAGGGTAACAAAAGAACGGCCACTTATTTACCTGAAGTTGCTGTAGAGCAAGGTAACTAGCACAGTTTGTTATTTTATTTTCTATTGTTTAGAAAAAGTGAAGAACAATTTACGAAAAATTGGTTTCTTTACAATAACATGAAAATACAGCCGGCGCTACACGACGTGCTGAATGTTTGACTCAAATGTTGGCCTCCAACATTTGCCTTCAATATTGAATGAAACACATGGCAAGTGCTCCGCTATACGATCGAACGAATGTATGACCTAATGCATTTGTTTCAAATGTTGGTCGAGTTGAAATACTTGATTTAAAGATAGACGTTATGATCTATTGTGTTTTAATGCTTGCTTAAACATCCACCCCATGTTAATAATATAAATGTAAATCCAAAAAGTACCTACCTGTCACAACACCAATCACTAAAAATAATGTTAAAATAAACAAAAACTGTTCAAATGCTTTGGACGAGTCGTGTGGCAGTGTGTCAAGTTCTTGCAAATGTATTGTCGAGTGTAAATAATATCTTTTGACTCGGATCAAAAGACCGACAACAACCTGAATGTATTCAAACGCAAATGTTGGACGCTTGACAATTGGCATTTGTCGTGTGGGTATCGGCCACGATGCGTCCAACTATCGATCGTCCAATGTTGGAAGGTGTTCGTAGCATCGTGTAGCGCCGCCTTATTTGTGAAGAATATAATGTTGCACAAGTCTGAAGGGTCGCGAACTTGCATATAAATTTTAAAAGCACATAATTATTTGGTAATGAATCGAATTGGATCTTATGGTGTCAATAAATTAATTTAGAAATAATTTTTATAATTCATAGTTTTAGAGTAAGCACTTCGAACACTTCAGAAGTATCAGCAACTAAAGATAAAACAATTTTTTTTAGAGATAGACTACATCAACTTTTGGAAAACCAAAGTAATTCTAAATCTGTAACATTAAGGGAATCCTACTTAACTAGGTTCAAAATTGGGACCATATAATCTATACAAGTGTGGTTAAATGCAACAAACGTATCTCTAAATACCGTTCATATCAGAACTGCCTTTGACATTGAAAACAAAGATACGGATTTCAAAATATAATAAAAAATAAGAATGTACCTTTTATTGAATTTCTAACTATTCAGTTATCCTTCATTACAACAACTTGAAATTTAGGTATTTTATGTAAAATCGATCTATGAGAATAAAATTATCTACTGACAGAACAAAGAATCTGAGAGATGTTTTGTAGCTATCATAGATAAATAATAAGTTGGTAGCTATCCTGAACGGCTTTTGTTTTGATCAGAGACATTAGGCGTATTCTTTCAAACTGATCTAACTGATTAGATCGATCTAAACTGAACTTGCACATTCTTTCAAACGAATTTATTTACCTCCACTCTGCCCTAAGTGATCCGAATCAGAAGCAACTGAACTCAAGTGAACTGATCTGAACTAATTCACTTTGAAAGAATACAGCTATTAAACGCATTTCGTTTATAACTTCTTCTTTTAATTATGAATTGATTTCAAAATTCCGAAAACAACCACTGTCATTGTAAAAATACTGTACATATTATGGAATAAAAAACAATATAGCTGTCATAAGAGAAAACAAAGTTGACGTGCGCTGGGAAAAAACGAAACATTTTATGGAACTTTTAACGTAGATTTGGTCAAACATAAGTTATTCAAAAATTATTTAAACATGAGTGGTTTTGTCACATTCGCAAATATGTATGCTTTTGTTACATACAGTTCTGCGATGGGCACTATTATACAGAGCGATCAAAAAGTGAAAAAATTGACAAATTGATTTAAGTTTTTGGTATCGAGTGATCAGCGGCAAACCTGCAGTTAAAGTACGATGATTGGAAACACAGTATTGAGCCAATCAAATTCTTACAAAGTTGCGATTTCAAGGTGATTAATCAACAGATAAAATCGACTGCGCGAGTCTGACGCCACACAGTCATGTTTGCTATTTTTTTTGCTATTCAATAATATTCTGACTTACGATATGACTAATGTCATTTGCACTTTCTCTAATAATTAACTTCATTCCAAAATGTATTTATTTTTTATCTGTGCAAAATTCGACAAAAGTGAAGAGAATCATTTTTGCTTAAAATTTTTCGTGGAATCAGTTCCCGAAGTTTGGCACATCCCGTAACAACTGCATACCCTGCATATTACCATTGATATTACCTATTCTTAAGTGGAAGGCGCAGTGTACTTTCCATCAGAAAAATGACTTCTATACAGGGTGATCTGCGTAGAGCGTGCATTAAAATTTTTTTAACTTGCAGATAAATCTAAACTTGAAATTCTGTATGCTGCCATAATTGATCATTTTCGTTCTACCTAAAATATTTTTAGACCTTCAGCTATACAGGGTGTGCTAAAAGTAGCTATCAACTTTCTTATTTTAAATACAAACCTATAATTCCTTTTACATGGGTCGATTGTCCATATAATTTGGGTTTAGATAACCTAAATTATGTTATCTTATTCTTGACCGTTTTTGATATATGCCATTTTTTTTAAAAAAATGGTGTTTGTAGTAGTTAACGAAAAAAATTATATTTCGCAAATAACTTGAGCTTATAAAATTAAATTTATGGAGCAGTTGGCTGGAAATCCAGGCTCTCCTGATGTCCAACTGGTAGTTCCATTTTGTATGATATGGGCACAGGCAATTTTAAAGTATCACAATAAAAAATGATCAAAAAGTTCATTTTTTCAAATACCACCTTCTGATTTTTTTTGTGAGAGAAAATTGTAATTTTCTTATACCTAATTCCTCTCGAATGACGTAAAAATGCCATTTGAAAAAATTGAATTTTGGATCATTTTTGATTGTGATATTTGAAAATTGCCTGTACCCATATGGTACAAAATGGAACTCCCAGTAGGACATCAGGAGTAAGTCTGGAATTCCAGTCAACTGCGCCATAAATTTTATTTTATAATCTCTACTGATTTGCGACATATTTTTGTTAGTTATTACAAAGTCCATTTTTTTGAAAAAAAAATTATATATGTCAGAAACGGTCAAGGATAAGATAACATAATTTAGGTTATATAAACTCAGAATTATCTGGTTAATCGACCCAATTAAAAAGAATTATAGGTTTGTATTTAAAATAAAAAAGTTGATAGCCTTTTTTGGCACACCCAGTTTAGTTCGGGTCTGAAAATATTTTGGGTAGAACCAAAATGATCGATTATGGCCGCGTACCAAATTTCAAGTTTCTGATTATCTGCTGCAAGTTAAAAAACTTTTAATGCACGCTCTACGCAGATCACCCTGTATAGAAGTCAATTTTCACAAAAATGTGGCCTCCATGCAAAGAAAATCGATTTCAGAAAGAAATAACAAAACTTCTTTAATTTTTTAATAGACAGCTAGAGAGGGTGTTACGTAACACCTAGTTATATTTATGAGTTTGTCAATTTAAAACATAATGCTATAACTTTAACCGGTTTACAAAAATGCAAATAAGATTAGTTATTGACCTTGGCAAAATCTCAAACTGATATCTCTTCCCATTCTGAAGATATCGGCATTTTAAAATTTTTTATGAGTGTTGGCACACTCTGTAAATTGTAAGAGAAATTATGTTGCTTAAATTGTTTTGGAGCCGAAATAACAAGTCAAAATGCATCACAGCGAGTGCAAAGTTACCAACTTAAAAATATTTTCAAGCGTACTTTAGGATGGATTTTGCTCTAAGAATTTTTTACCCACCCTTAGTGGATTACTCTGTATAAAATTTCGCCTCCCGGTTGAGCTGCACGGAATCAGTTGATCAAAACGGGAATTTTATTGTTCTTTCTCTGGAGCTCGAGTGGCGGGAAAATTGTATTTGGTAGTTTTATGTATAATGCTTCGAAATTTATCTAACAATGCTGTAACACGAGAAGATTCTAACATTATTCGCCAGTTTTTTATAGACCGCAAATCGCGTAATAAACGTAATAAAAACGACTACAAGTCTTTTTTTAGAAATTTTTTGTTTTTTTTTTTTTTTTTTTTATTTTTTTTGTTTTTTTTATTTGTTTTTTTTTATTTTTTTTTATTTTATTTTTTTATTTGTTTTTTTTTTTTTTTTTTTTTTTTTTTTTTTTTTTTGGTTTATAAAGATAAAAAAACATGGTTTTGTGAATTCGTAGAAAACGTTCTCAATGTTATTGAGGAAGAACTAACTTGATTATGATTTTTCCATGCTCGCGAGGTTACTTGCGGCTCCCATGGGCAACTTCGATCTCGCACGAAAAAAGCTTGATTTCTAGACTCGGAATAATAGTATATAATGCAATGAGCATGTAATGCTTACTATTAGAACACGAGCAATTTTTATTTATTATATATTACATATTGTATTGTGATGTAAGTGTTATGTATGGTGCCCCAGAAGATCAGTATAAACCTGTATAGTGTGGTGACCAAACCGTGTACAATTGTGGATTGGTTCATCTTGGCAAAACATTTGCTTCAAAGTTTAGGAAAAACACTAAAACCTAAACTTGCCAACCTCTAGCCACCGTAGTATTCACATGTAATAATATTAATTGTGTGTGTAAACATTATAGAAGGTAAATAAGAACATAAAATATAACATCACAGCCATTGCATGACGGCATATAATGGACCGGTCCAAGCGCCAGTCACGACAATGACGAAAAAATAGTAGGTTAAAGAAAAAATAATGGAAAAACAGATAATCAGGACAGAGAATACAAAATATTGCTGAACTTCAGATGTCGTTCAGATTCGTAAGCCATAATATAGCTTCATCAGTTAAATTATGAATGTTTACAAACCCTCCTTTAAACTTCGTTAATTGACAATCCTCTACAATATGTGTAACGGTCTCCGGTTCGTTTCCACAGTCACAATTTGGATTAGAAATCGCACCCTATTTAAACAACATAGAGTTGCATTTTGAATGGCCTGTTCTTATGCGATTTACTTTTGACCAAATTTTTCTTTTTTGATCAAAGCCCGGGACTTCTATTATTGGATGATCAATGAGGTGTTTATTGAAAACATCAACTGCAGACCATAATTTTTTCCACTCTTCAACTTCAGAAAAAGCCGTACTTAAGTAGTCTTGCAACCATATAGGACTTCGAGATTTAAATCTTTTGGCAGGAGGGTTCTCAATGTCATTCCAAATTGGTAAGTTTTTGTTGAGTTGGTATTTATCGTATTCTCGTTTTAACGCAGCTTTTCGTCGAATATTCGATGGAGTTATATTACAAAGAACAGGAAGCCAATCGAGAGGAGTAGATTTAAAGGTTCCACTAATTATACGCATTATGCAATTCAACTCGGCATCAATTTTTTGTGTATGATAACTATTCAACCAGACAGGAGCACAATAGTTGTAGAATAAACTAATGCCAATGCAGCTGAACGAAGTGTTTTTGCATCTGCTCCCCAAGTTGTTCCAGCTAATTTTTGAATTATATTATTTCTTGTTTATTATTATTTTTTATTTTTTCATCTTGTTTTTTTGAATAATGTTAAACAGAAACGTTAATTTTATAATTGAGCACTACTACTATAGTTACGAATTGTCAAATTACTAAATTTATATTTGACTTTTAGCCACAGCACCAGTCGATAAGTGCAATAAACAACATTGTATTTCTATTGGTTCTGAATTTGTATCCTACTCATGGAACATTTGATAATTACGTAATGTCCCAATTCTATTGGTTCTAAATCTGTATCGTAATAAAAATTTGTATCATAATGAATTTCATTAGAGTATAGATTGTAAAACTGTAATATATGAATTACAAATCAAGAGTAAAAATAATATATTATATTGTAGTGTTCATTTTGTTGATAAACTGGTTTTAGTTACGGAAAAGAGTATTTATAAACTTTTTTTAAACAATTGCTTTTTCGAAATAATTGCAATTAAATTCTTTAGATTTGTAGAAGTGTACTATAAATGTAATTCGCCATCCGAGTCGCCATCAATAAAATGTTGATTATTCTAACCCGTTAGTATATCGCAATAAGTTTATTTTTATTCAAAACGAATTAAAAGTTTTTCAACACATCAAGCGTAATATTTACAGTTATTCTTTATTAGATCAAGTAATATCACAAATATCCATGATACTATACAGGGTTGACGTTCCATTTTTAGTTGCATAATCGAAAAATCATACTGTGGAGACTCTGAACTGAAAAAATTTTGGCTGTTGGTGATTCGGGAGGAAATGTAAATATTTTAAAGACATATCCAGGAAGCTGAAATAAGTTCATATGTTCAAATACGAATTTCATTTGTTTCTGAGATGTTTTGAACAATAGTAATTTACGAAATTAAAGGAAAATGTATTACTGAACTTACAAACAAAAAAAAGGCATTACTTCACGTTAAATTTTCGAAAACTCCACCACCCACTTCGATATACTTATTTGCGCGTTTATAAATGGACCCGATAGCCAGTTTCAGTGAATGATGATGCTCTAATAAACGCCGCAGTATTAAAAATGCGATCTAGTAGCGCATCCCGTGTCCACTTTTATATCATACATATAAACTAACGACGTCATCCAACCCCAAAGACAAAAATGGAGGCGAGTGAGATTCGATGATTTTGGTGGATAAAGGATCGGACCTCCTCTGCCAATCCAGTGATCGCCGAAGGGTATTTAGAAAATTTCTTTTTAAAATAAAAACTTAATCTCTCTTAAAAAAATATACTTCTGCTATTTTTTACTGTCATCCACTTTCATCTTTTTTTCTCAATTCGATTCCATATCTTTTCTTCGCTCTTGCCCTATCTACCTACTCTGAACATCGCTACTATTTGTGTAACAGTTTCAACCACGGTGTGTGAACAAAAGTAAAGAGAGGTTAATCTTTTATCGGATAAATAGCTTGGAAAACGTTGGTTAGACGGATTTCGATAACTAAACGTAGCTGAAAATTGACATGGAGGGGTTTTGAAGGGTGAACTATTTTTAAAAATATTAGTATCTTCTTGCCATTTCCGGTTATACAGGAAACATGTAACAAATTCGGTATTTTAAATGGGACACCCTGTATATTTTTCTAATGTTCTGAATGTTTACGTTATTCAGAACAACTTTGTTAGTAATTCCCTATGTCTATCTTGAACAATTTTTTAGTTATAATTTTTTTTTAATCTAAACTTTACATTAGACACCTGATGTCGAAACACTTAGAGTAGAGTAGATTAGACATTTATTTCACTTGCCAGTGGGGTTGAAATGTACATTAATTTGGAAGAATAAGACAATACATATATAACAACTTTAATAAATAAATAAATAATTGTAAATATGATTACAATTTATAGTAAAACTAGTCTTTAAGCACGTCCTACGGAGGCTTGAATTTTGACCTATAACTTTTGACCTTAAGGTCATAGGTCAAAATGATGTATACAAAAGATGTTTGTCTTGTCAAGATAAACATATTTGGTAATAAAAACAAAAATTAATTTTGAAGTTTGGAGAGAGTGGGTGTGGCCAGTCCCCACGGGGTTAAGTTAGAGTTTCAAAACCCTTGCATCCAGACCTCCTTAAAATCCTATATCGAGTGGTGTTTTCAGTTTTTTTTTAACATCTCTGAGGAGATGATAAACAGACAGAGAGAGATTTCAAGGAATACTATATATATATATATATTTATATATAGATAGATAATAAAATAATTTAATTTAATTTACAGCTTGCTTAATGCTAAAGATGAGTATAATTTAAAAATCAAGTAAATGTGTCTTTCGACATCTCGTGTAAACATTGACACGTGTGAATAGTATAAACTAAGAAAAATGCCAACAGTTAACTGTAACGACATGTGTGTGTTAAAGTGCAAAGCGCTATCTAAGCGATAGCTTTAATGCTTGAACACATGTTGCCGTTAAAGCCAAGTATAACTTGTACAGAAGCACACACGCAACGAAAGAACACCTGATGCAGCATTTCGCTCTTATTGTGAGCTCATCAGAGGTGATTCTATGCTTAATTAGGAATCACTTTTATACAAATTGTAATTTCATTAGTTGTAATTAGTGGATTTTTGTTAGACATCAAAGAAAATGGCTAGTAGAGTAACTAAAAATATGAAGTACCCATTTGATCATCTGGATCTAATAAAATTAGTAGAGCAGAGATGAACCCAATATCGTCGATTTTGCTGATGGAATTTTTTTTGTTTGACTCTTTTTCTGAGAGTTTATGTTGACTGTAAAGACACGCCAACCCCGAGTATTGTATTGTGAATTATTGTAGTCCGGTGTAGAAATTATTTACCGAATATTGCACGCGATAAATGGTATGGATATTGTCCCTTATTATACCTACACTTGTTTGTTAAAAAACTATTACGAGTAGAAGTGCTTTAATTATAGAGATATTGATATCGCATTTTTAAAGTGTTCGAAATAATCAATGTCTTGTCGTATCATTTGAAAGGAAATTTGATTGGGAATATTGAAAGAAAAAACGTAATTCAAATGTATACCGCTAATGTATATAATAGAGATTTCACTTACGATCTTCAATGTAGCTCGTAAGAGTTTTCTAAAAATTTTCACTTTTTCAAAGTTTTAGGAACCTAAAGATGATAATATTAATTATGCAACTTTGGATTATCTTTTTGTAGGTATTTCACCAATTTCCGAAACTAATTTATTACATTATTAAAGCCTAGTCTATTTAATATTGGACTGGGGTGATTAGAATCGTCGAAACGTAATATTACTGGATAATTTAATAAATAAAAGCGTGTCATGGTTAGTTGCAATCACCTAAGTCACATGAATCCTTTAGCGTTTTAATATTTTAAATTAATGCTGTTATTCATTTTCAAAGATAATTTGTACCTCAACCAAAAAGTCAACGAGTAGAAGGGCTTTTCGTTTATGATAAATTATTTATATGTTAAAGTAATATTAGTTTACTTTCGAATATATTAAATGGCCATGCGCACTTTTTTATAATTCGCGATGATATATCTTCTATTTCCTTTGTATATACAACTTGGATTGCTTTAATTTAATAAGGAATATAAAATGTTAACTAGTACGTCACTTATTAGGTAATGTGTCGTAGTCAGGTTCCGTTAAAGTAATCAGCCGATTAATTTCTTTTAAATCTTTGAATACATTATACTAGTCACGTGCTGTAGATATTTATGTAGTAGCAACAAAGTAAAACGCATAATGAAATTAAATTTATTGGGGTCGACTAGGTTGTTTTGAAGAGTCTGAAATTTGAATCATAGGAAACTATTTCAAATTTGAGACCAGTTTTTATATGCAAGTTGCATTATCTGTTTTTTAATAGGCATCTTATATTTGTGGCGTTTTATTGAATATTTTAATTTTTGTTTTGTTAAAAAAGTCACGGAGAAAAAAAACTTTTACTTTAATGCATCATATTTCATAGAAATTAGGGTAGCATTTTATGATAATTAAAAACGTTGACAAGTAATTTAATTGTAGTCCCGCAAGCATTAATGTAGGAAAAATCCCACTCTAATTGTAAGCTAATTATTTTTCAGTACAATTTATTTAATTAAAATTCTTATCAAAAGAGATATTTTTCATAGTTTGATAAAAGTACCCCAATTTATTCACTTTGTAATGCGTAAATTCAAATATTTATGTGTTGGGGAAAGTAAATATAGAGGGTGCGCCATTAGTGGTCCATAGGTCCCTTATTATCAAAAATAAAAAGATTTGTTTTATACAAAAGTTTAAATGCTTTAAATGACCTTGGACATAACTTAAAAATATTTTGCTCTAAGTGAGCGTCACTACTATAAGCTAGATACAGGACCGTACTCGATTATTTTAAATGTAATACAATTTCATATTTAAAGTCTGAATTAAACCTGGAATTTTGTGTACAAATCGTAGCGTAAAAATTTGTGTGTTGCCGAAAGCCACAGACATAATACAGATCTGTAAAATATTTTGCTACGATCAGATTATAAGATACGATCTTTCGATTTTACGATATTATAGTGTTTCTCTAAAATATTTATTTTTTGAGATATCAACCGATTTTTAAAAATGTTGTCACTTGTGTTCTAGCGGCTAGCCCATTGAAGATAAGTAAAAAAGTGTATACTAAACATAATTGGTTTAAAAAGATCTACTTTGTAAAATTATTTTTAACGATACAAGGTGTCCCATTTTTACGGGATGCCAAAAACACCTTTCAAGGTGTTCTGGGGTAGTTTCTCAACCTCTACATAGCCATTTAATTATTTTTTTATTTGCTGCCAGTATTGCCAACTTGTAATTGTTTTTCTAAAAAATTCCGTAAACAGGCTCCACTTTAAAAAATCATAGCGACTTTGTTTTGAAAAGTTTAATAAACTAATTTTAGCACCGACGTTAGACCCGATGAAGGTTAATATTTTAATAGTTAGAAATTTAGATTGTGTGCTATGGGGTGTTCTAAAAAAATGCAAATTTCTTAAAACTCAAAAGATTATAACTCATTTTTTTCAAATGAAATGACATTTGTTTAATTTTGCTATAAGATAGCATTTTTTCTTCTCTTTGATTTTTACTGAAAGTGTCCTATGCCTAAACTCCGTAGTTTTTGTGATATTTAATAGTAGAAAAAAAACAATTTTAATTACAATAAGTTTTGCGACACCTATTGTATTATATTTTTTACACCGAAGAAGGCCGTTGGTGGAAAATAAATTGCATACTAGCAGATGCCATATGTCAGCGTCCAAAAAAAGATTACCTCTTAACATTCTTTGCAAGAACATGTATCGATGAAATCTTCCAAATCATTGTATTGGCAGGAATATACCCACCAGGCGACCGACTAGATCACTTGATCTGACAAAACTAAACTTTTTTATAGGGATATGTAAAAGAAATGGTGTTTAACGATCCACCAACAACACCAATAAATATGCAGTAAAGAATAGTGAACTCGTTTGCAAGCAACTCACCTCAAATGTTGAAGAGAGGGAAATGTTTTTTTCAGCAGCGAATCAATTGGTGCTTCAATAAAAATTAAAGACGTTTGAAACACTTGTTGTAGTAATTTCTTCAATTTTGTTTCTTTTTACAGTTTTTTTTAATGTATTCAATTATTTTGTTGGGCAAATAAGTAATTAATAAAAAAATTCCTTAAGTTATCCAAACCCCAAAGTGACACTAAATCATCGCCATTGCTCTCTTGGGTGTATAAAAATGTAATTAAAATTGTTTTTTTTAACTATTAAATATCTCCAAAATTATGGGGCTTAGCTACAGGATACCTTTAGTAAAAATTAAAGAGGAAAAAAAATGCTACCTTATAGCGAAATAAAACAGGCTTTATTTCATTTGAAAAAAATTACTTTTTGCACGTTGAATTTTGAAAAATTGGCATGTTTTTTGCAAACACCCTGTAACACAAAATTTAAATTTTTAACTATTAAAATGTTGCTTTTCATCTGGTCGCTGTTAAAATTGTTTATTAAATTTACAAAACAAAGTCGCTATGATTTTTTAAAGTAAAGCCTGTTTATCGATTTTTTTTTCAGAAAAACAGTTATAAGTTGGCAACCCTGATAGGGAATCAAAAAATAATTAAAACACAATGTAGAGGGTGAGAAACTACGTCAGAACACCGTAAAAGATACAGGGTGTTCCATTACAAAAAAACATGTTTTTTGCCATTCCATAAAAATGGAACACCCTGTATCGTTAAAAATAATTTTATAAAGTAGAACTCTTTAATCCAAGTATGTTTAGTTTAAACTTTCTTTACCTTTCTCCAAAGGGCTAGCCGCTAGGAAAAACGATGTACTAATGCAGGACTCTGTATATGGAAGGAAATCAGTAAACAAAATTTACAAGACGATAGTGTCAAACTTGTGTTTGATTTTTTTCATTTACCCAGTGTGCGAATTTTCGAGCTACTTTTCAGGTATTTCCAAAACTTGAATTTTTTAAATAAAATGGTTATAATTTTTTTAGACTAAAAAATAGTAAATTTAATTCTCTTTTAGAAATATATAACACTCCCTATACCTACTAAAATGCACATTTATTTAAGACTGTATTTTTTGCTCTGCAAAAAAAAAAAAAGAAAACACTTAAAATCAAGTAGGCTAAGTAAATTTCACAAAGAAAATTATAGAATGATTCTGTCATTTGTTAGTGAGTTTTTATTTTACAGTATTTGAAAACTTTATTGGTTTATTTAATGAATTACGAATTTATCAAAAGTTGAAACGATACATATAATTTTAGTATCAGGATAATGTGAAAAAAAAAATGATCTTCTGGAATTAAGGGTTCATCAAATACCGTATCCGATCAAGAAACTTGCTAATGCAAAATTTTTGAAAAACTTAATGTAGCAAACGTACGGTAACCTTAAGTCACTAGTGATATATAAATTCTCAGCGAGTACAAAGAAATTCTAATAACAGAAAATTTTATTAAGAAAAATTACGAGTAATCTAATCAAAACAAATAATTATTAATACTCAAAGTTAATTTAACAAATGATCAAAGTGGTGATCAGTTTGTTCCAAATATGCGCCCACCCTCTCTGCAAAAGCTCGATCTACTTCTCTAAGAAGTGGGGGTGTTATAGTGCAAAAGCATTTGTTATTCTTATGTTCACGTCATCTACAGTTGTTGGTGGTTCTAGGCACTCAATACCTTTCACATAACCCTATAAATAGAAATTAAATTTTGTCAGGTGTCGAGAACGAGGAGGCCTGCAAATAAGACTTCCGCGTCCTATCCACCTAATATCGTATGCGTCGACTATAATGTGGAGGAGCACCATCATGTTGCATTCACATATTTTGTAGTAAGTCATTTAAATCGAATCGTAAAAAGCGATGATATTTGAGAGCGTTTAAATATCCTTCAAAAAATACGGACCAATCACGTAATGTCCCAAAATGCCACCGTATCGATGTTGGTGGTCGATAGTTCGCACAAAATGTGGATTAACGATGTCGTAAGAGTAAGTTGTGTCTGTTTACACAGCCCTTATTATGGAACGTAGCCTCATCGAAAAATGACACTAAATTTTAAAAAATGGCATCGATGTTTATTTTGTTCAGAGCCCACTGAAAAAACTCAACTCTATTTTGAAAATCTCATTGTGTTAGCTCTTGATGTAACTGAATTGTGTATCCATGAAATTTGTTTTTCTTTAAAATTCTCAGCACCAGTAGTTTTGCTTACATAAAATTTATTTTCAGTAGAGCTAATGTGCGGATTCTCCGCTACTGCTATTAGTACTAATTCTTCGTTTTCTTCTGTTATTGCCGTTTTTTTCTCGTTCACGTTTTTCGTAAGACAAGCTTCCAGTTCGTTCAAATCATTCTTTGAGCTCTACAAAAGATCTTACATCAGGATGTCTCCTATCTGGATACTGTGTTTTATAAAATCTTGATGCTAAAAGACGATTTTTTGGCATTTTCTTAACACGAAAATCATGCCGATCAGTTCAGCTTGTGTTAAATACATAATGTTTTTAATAAATCAATAAATTATTCAATAAATGTCAAACTTGAAAGAATTGTTTTATAGATTTTGTTTATTCAGTCTACTTGATGTTATGTATTTTTCTTCTTTTTTTGCAGTGCATAAAATACAGTCTTAAATAAACAAACAAAATGTAAAATGGCATCGGTTAAATATAAATTCAAAATGAAACTCCAAACTCCTTTTCTACACTAGGCTTTATTTTACCGCTACATATACCCACCAAGGACGCCACCACTTGCATCGCCATCCCCAATAAATTGTTTGTAACGTACTTGATGCATCTGCACAAAAACCCTTAGCGGCCCTCATATGGTTTCGCGGATATTGTTATTTAAAAAACAAAAGATATTGCAGTAGCAATTTCAAAATGAAATTGAAAAAATTAAAAGATATCCTCCTCAGAAATAAAATTGACGGGTCTGAGTTTTTTTTAAAATTATCTATGTGCTGCAATTGGCTCTCTTTCGTCGGCGTTGACCCACCCTGTATAAAACTAATACTAATATTTCACAAAATAAATAAATTAAAAATAGCTTCATTGTCACTGAAATTTTACAAATTTTCTGTTCAAAGCATAACAGCAGTTTAAAAAGAAAAATATAAAAATTGGTAGAATCGTTATAAAATAATAGCACAAACACAATTAAAATGCTGATTTCAACACAAGTATGCACAACCAAATACCCGAAATTTCAGAATTTACGTATAAATTAATGATAATTATTATTAAAAGTAACAGCAAACTATTGGAGATTTGATATAATGTTCTGTCAATCAAAAATAGTTTTCCTAAACTTAGAAAACGGTTTATTGATTTGTAAAAAAAAAGTAAAACCGCACAGCTCTTAAGACAACTCGGCGAAGGATCGAGTATTCATTCTTTGGTCCACAATAATATCAAACAAAAACAAGAAGCAATATTTGAAAAAATTAAAAATCGTAAATTAATCACTCTAGACTTAAAAATATAAGATTTTGTCATAAAGAAAAAAATATTAAAATTAAATTTATTTCCTTTTTTTTGTAAAAACTACACTGTTTTTCAAAAAATTGAAACAACAAATCGATTTAAAATTTATTTAAGAATGTGCGTTAAAATTTTCATTGAAATAACTTGAATAATAAAAAAGATATTTTTACTATAAAAACGTTATGGCGTTAAAACAGCCTTAAAAGATAGGTTCAATTAAAATTACTTTGCAACAAAAGTTTCCATACTTAATTATTATCAAACTACTAGACTGATAAACTCGATTATTATTTTAGCACCGGCCCGAAGAAGCATTGATTTCCGATGCGAAACGTCGCTATACACTAAAAAGAGAGTTTTTCATCCTCCTATTAGAAGGGTCCGTAGACAATTCCTACGACAAAACAACCACAAAATTAAAAGTACATGCGTTAGAAGAAGGCGCAAATGTGGATCGGACCGTAGCGCTTAAATACAAGCGCTTATCTGCTATCGGAATTCTCTCATAATATCAACTATAGTGTCAAAGGAATGGAACCTAAACTGCAATGTCTATTTGTAACAAAAGGGAAAACACCAAAAAACTGCACAAAAAACCTCTGACACGTGTTTCAATAGATACTACTATCGGTTCGCTGAAACACGTGTCTGAGTATAGTTTTTTGTGCAGTTTTTGGTGTTTTCCTTTTGTTCAACTATAGTTGTATTTTAAAGTAATGCATATAAATTAGAGGAGTCTTACATGTGACTTTTCTTTTTATTCTTCGATGAGGTTGATACAGTTACCTTCAAATAATACTCACGTATGATATTAGTGCTAAAACTGAGTTTTTGTTTTGTGAATGGGGACGTTTGTCGTCCGAATCTGAGCAAAATATATTCTCTTTTACGCGAATACCACATATTATTTTTTCTACAACCGCATATTCTATAAGGATTCTGCAAATTTGTTTTTAATCTCATATTAAAAAGCTCAATTCTTTTTTATTGCACTATGGCTAAGCACAATAAAATCATATAAAGCGATTTGATTAGAAATTAGTAAAAAATGAACGGTTATAGAAAAAAAATTATTGTGATAATTATATTCTATTATGTTTTTTTTTCTAATATACTTTTGTTATTTAAAGGTTGGGATCAAGTTCAGACAATAGACTCTCTACTCCGAAAGGGTGGTTACAAAGCTCCAATAGTTAACGAATTTCGACGAAGTATAAAATTGACTCGATATCAAAGTGAAAAAATAACTGTGACTTATCAAGATTATATGAATCATTGGAACAATCAGCGTTGCTAGCAGTTAATGTGGGGGCGTGCCATAGCTGCGCCTCCACAGAGTACTCCACTTTACCCACAAACAATGTCTTTATATCGACCACCTACCGTTGTTATGGTACAACCTCCATTACCGCTTCCTTCTTATTCGAGACCGAATTTTGTACAACCGCCTTTTGTCTTACCGACTGTACCAGCAGGTACTTCCTTATGGTGGGATCACTACCCTGGACCATCAGGCCAACAAGATTTTATGTTACCGTCTCCCGAATCAGATCGAAGTGGATATCAATCACCACCTTTTCGGAAGCGCAAGTGACCTACGCAGTGTGAGAATGAATATTATTCAGATAAACTTTTAAAAACATGCCAATCATGTGCCCTCAATAAAACATTTTTAAACACCAAAAGTTTTCAAATTTCTTAGGACAGTAACAGTTTGACGCTAGGTTATAGAATGTTCAATTAATTGATGAATTATGCTATCACATCTGTGCCTGATGACCATCGCACTTGGCCCTGCTTAAAATTGCCACAACAACCAAACAGGTCGTTTAATTGTTTGCATATTTCTTCAAAAACTTAGTTTTTCAAACATTAACTCGATAACAAAACTTTTATTTCATGTGCTCTTGCATCAATATTAACATAATTGTTAGTAACTGTTTTTATGTAATCTCTTTCATACTGTTATCATTTAGGATCTAAGGCATGTTAGTATTTGTTTCTTTATTTTTGCTTAAAGAATATAAATTAAGAAAGTATGTTAATTTTAAACTTATCGAAATATCGTGTTTTAAAAGTAATTTTTTTAAATACATATAGTGTTATTGTTATAATTGGTTGCTATTTGATTTCGACAAGGGTTTTTACTGCTGATTTATTTTATTTTTTTAATTCTAATACTTTTATTATAATCTTAATTTTTATTGATCAATTATGAGCAGTATAAACATCTTTTTGTATTTCAAATGTTTTATTCAACCACACAAATACTGTTTTAACGCTATAGGATTGTTTAAGGAACTTGCTATGTTTTGTACCATAAATACATCTATTAATTTTAAAGTTTTAAATCAAGTATTTTGTTAAGAAATAATTTTATTTTAAATTTGATTAATTTTAAATTTTTCCAACGTAATGCAAGTAACCTGCTTTGCTAGTTACAACTCGAAAAGTGTTTTTATTTTTTCAGTTATGCTTATATCCGCATAATTTTTCCTTCGCTAATATTCGCGAGCGCATACAAATACGCTAAATAATGGTGGAAAGAGTTTATACAAACGTTTGTATAGTTTTAAGTAAAGATTGCGAGATATTTCAAACTATTTTAATACGAATTAGTACGTTTTGCTTTAAATTTTTTGTTGAATAAAATGTATCAATAGATTTTATGTAGCTGTAGATCAGTATTTAAACATCCTTTGTAAAGAATTTCGTGTTGATTACCTTATCGATGTAATAGTAGTTTTCATAATAGCATGTGAAGTGATCGTTTTGCCCTTTAATTTACTTATAAGAATTTACTTAAAAATTGATCTAAACGAAATGTTTATAAATTGTTGCGTATAAATGACGCCATCATGAATGCGATGGGAAAAACTTAAATTGTCACTGCCATTTTTATCACCATGTAGTATATAGGATCACTCGTAATTATGCTCAAAAAGCATTTGATTATATGGACATAATTATTTGTTCCTCGATCTCGTTGTTACACCCAATTTATAGTTTAATTATATTTTTGATTTGACTATTTGTAATAAATAACTCGATTGATTTATGATATACCAAAATGCAGCTGTGATGGGGTGTGAACAACAAACAGTTACAATTGTGACACAACAATACTGAAATATAATTGCAGCATTGTAATACGAATTCAATTATGTTTCAGATATTGTTGCACAAATGTTTTTCCCTCAGGAATTTGAGGCTTTTTGCCACATTGCAACTACTTACATCCATCATAAATTTATATCTTGACATATCCACAGCTTATAGATATTTGCATTAAGTTAAAAAAAAATAATAGAAATTCGAATCCGATTTAAATTAAAATTAAGAATTTTTGTAATTCCAACTCAAATTGTGCCTACTGCTAGATAATTTTAGCAGTCTGAATTGCCATTAGATACAACGTTTAACATTCTGTATGAGTTAATAACTGTTAGACTTTAAAATGTGTGTATTGTAGTGGGGTTCAAGTTAATAAATTACATTTTTAAAACTGTTTATTATTATATTGGCGAAGAATTCTCTCGTCAAGTGATGGTCTCATCATACTTATTGTATCATTGATTTTAGAAAGCATTTTAATAAAATACTTTCTAGTTGCTTAAATGGATAAAATGCTTCGTCGAATCATGACATTTACTATACCTACTTTTACTTCAAATTAGTAATTTTAATTGGGTTTTTGGTCTTTAATTGTTTAGTCTCTAACGGATTGAGAATCTTCTTCTGTTGTTAATAATTCATTCATTCAACAATTAACACATTCGGATTCGAATTTTTATTTTTTGAACATGTCGTCTAATGGACTTGCCTCCTTTGCGAATCCCTTGTTTACACAGGGTGTTTTGAGTCTAGGAATTGAAGATTATTATTCTGGGGTCTTTAAGTAGATGCAAGTAGAGTAGGTATTTGTTTAAATGAATTTTTAATTAGTCTACACATACTACATCAGAATAATTCTTAATTATCATTTTCCAGTTCATATCCTAACAAAGTTAGTCTGTCATTTACTTTTTCTATAGATTTTGTTTCTAGATATGTTACAATGGAACCTGCAACAGCTTGACCCAAGAACATCATAAATAATACATTCTTAATAGGTAAAGTTTTCATTTTCCACAAATTAAACACTTTCATAGGTTCTTGGGTAATATAAGGAATAGTATAAGTTCCATAACGAACTGCTAACTGTTTTAAAAGTCCTATTAAAAAATGACTTAATGTTATAAGGAAACTTACAGAAAATGTTGACATTGAAGCTAGTAATGTAGGTAAAACAATTCCAACAGTAGCTTGTATGCTTGACGCCCGTAGTTCAATACACAATGGACATTCGTCTTGTAAAACAACTCCAGGTAAAACCAACTGCAATGTATTCATTAAAAAAGTTTTTGAGACAACTTACTTCATACTTCTGTATGAAATGCTAGACACATGACGGCAGGGATCACACAAGTTGGTAGATAGGAGGACATTCTTCCGTAATTTAATAATTTAAAACGTCTTCGATAATGATTGTTAACATAAATGCCAGATAAAGCGCCTAAGGAAGCTAAAATTGTACCACCAAAACGAATAGGCCATCTAGAAGTACAAAATGATAAAAGTACATACAAAAAAATTTATTTGAAATACACATCGTCTAAGTATTTCCATTTTTTTAATACATCAGATTGATGTTTTAAGGCATCCTCCCGAGTTAATATTATTGCTTCTGGTGGTATGTTACTTATTTTGTCTTTTAATAAAGCCATCATTTAGGTAGGTTATGTTATCATGTTCTTAACCTTTAATGTTTAATCACTTCAGATGGTATCAGATAATAATAATAATGGAAAATAAAGTAGCTGAACCTCATTGTAATCATTTTGTAATTCGTAAAAAACGTTATTGTCGAATGACTGTTAAACCCGGCGAGAAATATTGTGGTGAACATCAAATCATTTCAAACAGTGAAGGAACCAGTGCCAATGAAAGCAATAAGAAGAGAATAGTTTGCCCCCTTGACCCAAAACAGTAAGCACTTTTGTAAGCTTTTGTGTATGCTATAAGTTTTCTAATTATTGAATGTTTGGCTGCTACTACATTTTCCCATGCGTAACATCCTCTTAGTAATAACAAAACTATGTGTGGTGGCTTTTTTGAACGTTAGACAACTGCCTTATTCCAAATTATTGTAAAGTATATGCTGTGCAGTATAAACAGTATAGTATAGGGCAGAGTGTAGCTTATGGAGTTAAAAGTTTATAAGTACTATTATCAAAGCCAATCCATGAGTTTAATAAAGAAAGTGTTTTTGCAAAAGTTTTGTCGGTTTAATAAAATTTTACTTCTTGAGAAAAATTCCAAATTGGTGCAGGTTTTTGCTGTTGTTTGTTTCCATTAGAACCATTTCACCAAGCATTAATTAATAACAAAAAGGTATATTGTAGAGTTAGGTCTGGTCTCTTCACCTTCACTTATCCATCAGTTAACTACTATGGAAACACAATATTGAGCCTGGTTAATTTATATTTTATCCTGTCACATACGTTACATAACATGCAATCCACTCTTCTTAGTTATGTATTCGGGACAGATTAAGATTTTGTTTTGTGAGCATCAGCATCTTTCGTTTTTTAGTTAGTTCAGTTCGATTTGAGATGCGTAAGCATAATACCAAATAAAAGTACGCGCGTTTTATAAAAGTTTTTGTTATAAAAATTGTGAGAGTATATTAGGTAAATAAATATGAAATATGGTCTACATTCCACTGCTTCTAGTCATTAAATAATCACCAAAGCCAATCAAATTTTTAGCTAGTTGCATTTCCAATGTGATTAACCGACAGATAAAATTAACTGGAGGTAAAAGTGCTTCTATGAATTAACTGGAGGTGAAAGTGCTTAATCTATGAATGGTGTATAGTGCACAAACCACTTACGTATAGTGTGTTGCGTATTCACGAACGGGTCAACTATTTCGAAACTAAAATATTTATACTCTTTGCTAAAATATACAATTTTTGGCTATCATCATAATAATGAATGAATGAATAATGAAATTCAAATTTTATATATTTTCAAAATTGCTTTCTTAGACGAAATCGTTTTCTTGGTTGTTCTTTGCAGTTAATTACATACACAAATGAAATATATTTATTAACTTAGCAGTTTGCTCGCACCGAGTGAACCTTACGCGGGCAGCAGAAAAAGATACTTGCCTCCTTCCTACGCTCTTTTATATCAGCCATTTCTAAGTAAAAAACCGTTGGGAATATATGGCGGAAAGTTTCAATTTCAATCTATCTGTACAGTTTATAATGGCAACGAGTATTCAAATAAAAAACTGGGCTGAGCAGACCGTAAAATTGAATTGATTTAATTATTTTTACAGTGTACACAACAAGTACAGCAAAATAACGTGTAGTGGCGTGGAACTCTACATTGAAGCGAGATTTAAATATAATTTAAAAATGGACAAAAATGAGTGTTTTCTTAAGCTGCGTTCTTTTATGCACGAACCTCAAGTTATTTCAGTCAACTTCACGGTGACTTATTTTGATATTACGGTCTTTTCAACGACTCACTTATAAAAGAATTGAAATCTTTTAACACCCCTTTTCCCGTCTGTACTAAGTCGACGCCGAGTCTAGACAGCGTTTTATTCGTTATTCAGATGAGCTGAGGTACTCAGATCTCATAGAGTGCTAAATAGCACATTTCACTATAACTTTAAAAAGAGAGGAACGTTCTACACTAGTTCTGCTTCCATTTACACATAGCCAACACAAATATTAAAAAAAATATGTTTCTAAAAATTACTGTAGCACTTTAATTAATCAGCGGTGCCAGCTCTACCGGTATTTCGCTAGATCTACCGATTTTGACTACATACCACCGATTTACTTAAAAATTCCAGTGAAAAAAGAAACCAGGGGGTATTCCGTTATCAAGAAAGTCTTTGAATATGTCGTTAAGAAAAGGCAAATACGGAACAGCTAGTGTAACCAATAATAACGTTGCAGTAACTTATAGGAACATATGATTGTAATAATTTGTAGAAATTTGTAGTATATAAGATGTCGGCTGTGAACTTTTCAACATTGCGAAAAAGCTAAGCGCATTTCTAACGCAATTATCAAATTCATCCTAACTGAGTAAAACAGTAGCCAGTAATAATTGCAAAATTTCGAACGGAACGTACATACATGAGCTTCGCCGTATCAGTGTAAGGGACATATATTTTTTTTCATTATTTGTGTTGGCAGTTTGTAAATTGAAACAGAACTAGTGTAGACAGAGAGTGTAGAACTTTCATCTCTTTTTACAGTTATAGTGAAATGCGTTATTCAGTTCCATAATAGAAATCACATCTTGATACCTTGAATTCTAACTTTGTGACAGCTGACTATTTTGTTAAAAAAATCACCAAATGTCAAAGAAAATTCCAAGATCTAAAAAGCTACATTTCACCTAAACGAACTGTGTCGTTAATCTCAATTTTCCGTGGAAGTCTAGGAGACACAAGTACACATCTTTTTTTTATCTACAAATGCTTTCTTAAGATTTTTTTTATGTCTGAACATTACGATCTCTGAAACAGTTGCTTGAGGATAACGAGGAGTTAAGGTAATGTGACTTATTTTCCATTCCTCGACAAAATTTTTAAATGCAAAACTACTAAATTGAGGGTTATTACCGCTTAAAATCCTACCATGTCTAGCAAATATTTTCTTTTACCCTTTTATTACACATTCTGACGTTGTGTTATTTTTTAAATTAATTACTTCAGGAAATTTTGAAAAGTAGTCAACGACAAGTAAGTATTCATTTTCTTTGAAATTAAATAAATCTGCAGCTACCCAAGGCCTGCATGGTAAGTCTATTTATTATAGTTTCTTTTGATTTTTATTTTGGTAAGTTAAACATGTAGTACAATTACTTACATAATCTTCAATTTCCTTATTAATTAATGGCCAATATACATCATTTTTAACATATTCAATAGTTTTTGTATTTCTAAATGATTTTAATAAACTTTCATCATTGTATCTTCTCTAAATTTCTTAAGTATTACCGAGGGTATTACTTATTATTATGCCTTCCAACGGTTTATGGTCAGTTTCTACATAAAAAAGTTTTCCCATAAAGATACTGGTAGAATTTTTGGCAGCTAAATGTAATTACATTTTCAATTTGTACATATTACTTCTGAGAAACATTTAAACTTTTAGAAGCATATTACATTGGAGCACCATGCTGCAGTATTACCGCACCTAAACAATCCTTCAACTGTCCACTGATAATGTTAGTGTAGCTTGTTCATCATAGAATTGTAAGACTGGTTCTTTTATTAGAATTGATTTTAAATTGGCAAATTTGTCATCATGTTGTTTAGACCAAATAAATTCAACATTTCTTTTTATTAAATTACGGAAGTTTATAGTTAACTTTGATAAGTTTGGTATAAATTTGGATACATATATTGCTGTGATTGCAAGGTCATTTTTAATATATGAATGTAAAAATATATTTCTTGTTTAGATTAAGATATATTTGTTTATGGTATTCAATGAAAATATATCTATTTTTGTGCGTACGTGATAAAACAAGCGAAAGTGGGAAAGAGACGGTTTTGAGCAGTTGGGTTTGTAGCTTAGACCGTGCATAAAATAATGAATATAAAAATTTCCTCGTTAACAATTAAAGACGGGGTTATATTTATATTTAAAGTGCTTCGTGAAATGAAGTCATAAATAATATTTAAGGGAAGAAAACATCAAGGTAATATTTAAACAAAGAACATCGTGGAAATAACCAAGGGTCAAGAGGTCACTGTTCAAAAGTTGTTGAAGGTCGCAAATACCACGCTACCCATAAATCTATTCAGGTTAGTTTAAGATTAGAATAATTAAATTTGTGTATCTAAAAGATTAGATTATAGCGGAGTTAGTTTAGTTGCGTTAAGACGTGCATGGTTTGTTATTAATATTCAATTAAAATAGATAAAGAATTGTACATTCGATGTTATTTTATTTTATTGTATTAAATTTTCGTTAGCTACAAACTACGCCTTTTATTAATGAATCCAAGATTCTGAGAGTTTGATTGAAATATAAATATTAAAAGAGGTTTTCTTAATTTATTATTTATTTTCTTAATCACCAATTTGCAATCACCGCAATATTCCTAAAAATGGACTTACATTTTCTGTTTTTTTTTATTTTACTTGTTTATTCTACTTTGTTAAGATCTAGTTTAATACCCTTATCTGATCATGAGCAATGTATTTGACTTCATGTACTAAGAATTTACATTTGAAATTGTTGAATTTCATACCTTTTTCTTCAGTTCTACTAAAAACTCTATTGCATGTGTCATAATGACTTTTAATCGTTTTCGAATAAATTAGTATGTCATCAATATAAATTTTTACGCCCGCTATACCTTCGAAAATTTTACTAAAAACTCAATGATAAATTTTTGGGGCTACAGAAATTCCATATTGTAATCGACAAGAACAATACCATATAGACCCGGTTTTGAGAAAAACGCTTTTGAATGATTTACTTACATTAAGGGATTCCACCAATTTGTCACAAAAACATTAAATACCTACTGCTACAATAATAAGTACTGGGAATAATCACACCAATAGATGGCGCTGCAAAATTATATTTTACTATATAGTCTAACATTTTACTACTCTCTCTTGGGAGCATACGTCACTTTTGACAGTGGGAAAAACAAATCGAAAATTAAAATCCTTTGACAGACAATTCAATTTTATACAAAATTTAAGGTTACAATTACACGAGATATTCAATTACAGCTATCGTCATTAGAGGTAAGCTGATTATTCCCAATATCAAGTGTGAAAGCAATTCATAACAATTATTCAAAAAAATCGAGTCAATCGCTAATCCCTGTAACTTCGCTGTGGGTTTTCAAACTTAAGTCGTCACTATTGCTAACTTTGTTATTATTAGATCTACTGATCGGTTAAATAGGCAAACTAGTAGCATTTGTTTCTCTCATCACTATGGTGAAAACAGAATAAAAATCGAACATCACGTTCGCGAGTTATGTCAAATTTTTCCATTTTTTCAAATGGGACATCCTGTATACAATATTCTCAATCGATAGAAAATTGAATACTGAACAAATAGTGTCCCATTATTTTTTATCCTAAAGTCAAAAATGACAGAGCTATTGATGATTTTTCAAATTGGTTAAGGTGGCTGTGTTAGTTATAACTTTGCCTTACTATATAGTAGAAAGTAGGAAGAATATCAGACCTGCAGGTGGTCGAGTAGTAATGCCAAGAACGTAGTCAAATTTACTAGTCGGAAAACCGTTGGTCAAGGCGGTTTGAATCTTGTTAACGGCAGACACTTAAAAAAAATTATTGCGTGTTGGGGTCGTTGGGGATAGATTAACATGCAAATTTCGTGGTGGCTATATCCAGCAGAAGTGGTAAATGAAATAAAAAAAGAGGAATATCCATGAAGCGAAAGGATATGGTTTATTTTAATTTATTCTGTGAACATTAAAAGAAAAATTCAAATTAGATGCTCAAAAACGTCACCGTCTTGGTCCAACCATTTTTGAGTCCGCCTGTAAACGCTTTAAGTGGCTGTGAACTGTTTACCAGTGAAACTTCAATTTGACATTTTAATCCTGATGACATTTATACAAAAAACGATTGTAGTTTATAAAATCACAGCCACTTTAAACTTATTTGAAAAATCATCAATAGCTCTGTCATTTTTGACTTTAGGATAAAAAATAATAGGACACTTTTTATTCAGTATTTAATTTCTTATCGATTGACTATATTGTATACAGGGTGTCCCATTTGAAAAAATGGAACAATTTGACATAACTCGCGAACGCGATGTTCGATTTTATTCTGTTTTTACCATAGTGATGAGAGAAACAAATGCTACTAGTTTGCCTATTTAACCGACCCTGTAGCTCTAATCATAACCAAGTTAGCAATAGTACCAACTTAAGTTTCAAAACCCTGTATATCTTGAAACAAGAGAACCTTTTTTGAAGATAGTTTGTAGTTTTTTTATGTTATGCAAACAAAGTAGTAAATAAGTACAAATAAGTTATGTGCTTTTAATGCAAGGCCCGTTTGGAGTTTATCAGATTTAACATTGATAGATTTTTTATATTAGTTTCAAAAGTATCCAAAAAGCTGCTACTTTAGTAAAATTTGTTCCAATTTTAATCTTCAATACCAGATAATTGCATATAACACTTTAATTGCACCACATTTTAATTACAAACTTAATATCGCATCCACGGTTGGAACCATTATTGAGTTCCATAATATATTAATTCTGGAATTTCGATTTTAATTATTTTCTCAGTAGTAATTTCAAAGTGTGTATTCAGTTCATTCCATTTCGCTAGTAAAATAAACACTGAACAAACAAAATTGTGCGTCTCCCCGTCCAGACTTGTTTAACGTCGTCACGTATTAATCCTTTGATGTTCTGTCAGTTTACCGACAAGTTTTGGATTAAAACCCATTAGCTAAATTCACTCGTTAAAAATAAAGCACCCTGTCCCTGTATTAAAGCTGTAACACAACGAGAAATTTGATTCAACCTAAATAAAACTTCATACTTTTATAATATTTTATTCTAAACATATTTTTTACAAAGAAGTAAAGTCAGTAAATTTGATTTTCGGCATTTTCGATTATGAAGAAAAAACTAGAAGTTGTGAATGTTTAATTTCAAATTAATCGTCTTTGCAAATCTTTATCAGAGACTTTTGACACTAGCCTATGAGTCTTTCACTTTTCCTTCTAATCTGATCCGATAACCTTAAAATATAAATATTGTGTTGGTGATACTAATAACTAATAGTATGTAGATGGCTCTACCGTCAATTTAACCTGAGTTGTTTAGTTGCCTTGTTACTGTCGTTGGTATTGCGTCGTAGTTCAATCGAAGTTTGTCTTTCGAAGTTACTGTGATTTCTGTGATGAATGCTTAAGTGTGCATACGTTTAGTTGCACAAATAATAAAAAGAATAGGCTTAAATCGACAGTAAGGCCGTCTACATGTCGGGGCAATTTTTTGGTAGATTTTAGCAGTGGCGGCTCGTGGTCAATCATACTGGGAGGTCAAAAATTATTTTAAAAATAGACATACTTAAAAAAATATAAACAACTCAAATGCACTGTAAAATTTTATACAATCTACAATTGTGTTCAAAATATAGCGATTTTTCGAAACATTCTCATTAAAATCTCTAAGGAATTTTCTGTAAGCATTGTCTAGCTGTGTACGAATATCAACATTTCCTACGGTTGAAAAATTTACCGAGCATTTCATGTGTTCTGCAGACGAAGCATGTTTTTTTTAATTTCTCTTTTAAATGTTTAAATCGCTTACACCGGATTTGCACTAGAGCGAGTCTGACGAGTCTTTAGAAAATAATAAACAAACAAAACAGTAAAATACGTTTGATACTTCACAACCACATATCCAGTTAGCTAAATCGTACATTACCTTGCGAAAGTTTCGATGAACATCTTTATTTTTGTCTTTGCTAGTTTGTCGTAAACTTAGTTCTGGCAAAGGACGACCATTTGCCTTGAACTCAACTAATTTTGTAAAATTAAGTTTGTTAGCACTTTTTAGTTGTTTAATTTTCTGCACTACCGACATTTTCTATTATAGCGCATGCACACGCGAATCAAAAATAGTATTTTTACAAAACAACACAACAACAGTAAAACATATTAATATAAATTCTTAAATTGATTTAAAACACGCGAAAATCGAATCAAAAATCGAGCGTAGTTGTTCTCCCTATACGAAGTCAACGTAAATTGCAGGATCCGGCTCATGACCCAAAGTTGATTATTGTTTCGGACTTTCGCGTTTATTCGGGCGCTGCACGTTTTTCTAGTTTTTCCGGGTAGATCTAATTCAATGAGGACAATTCGCACCGTTAGCCCAAGGTTGAAGAGGATGAATTACTAACGACGGCCGATAAATTTTAAGTTATTGTACTTGCGACTTAATTACCTATTTTAATAAAACACGTAATAATGAATATTTTTTTATATATTGTCAAAATTTTTGGGAGGTCATTGACCAAATGACCATATGGACAAGCCGCCACTGGATTTCAGTCATATGCGTCGCATCTTTTGCGCAATTTCATATAGCAATTGACCAAGTACGGCCACACTGCATACTGTATTCTCCTAACAACCATATACTTCTAACAACCCGTTTCCTAACACAATACGTACAGTAGGTATCGTTTCAGGAAAATCGTCCGTTTATATTCACATGTTTGCGCTTTTATAAGCAAAATTGCATGAATTTAGCCATAGATTAATATCACATTTATTTATCACTACATCTTAAAGTTTGACTGCCATAATTGGGGTACATGCTTTGAAACTATGTGTCAATTTGTTTATTAAAATATACGAATATTTAAATTTCAGCACTTGCTACGAGACTAAATTAAAAACATCTAAAAAATGCAATGCCAAACCAGTCACTGACATAGTTTATATCCAGAAAAATATAAATGTACCAGAAGGTAATCCTGTTTCAGAAAACCGATGCTTATCGAAAGTACCCTCAACACTGTTATTAGAAGTTATTCGAAAAGTTAATAAATTACATTCAGGTGAGTGATTTTAGTGCTATCTCTATTTTTTCTAAAACAATATAATTCAGATATTGTTCAGAATTCAATAACCGAAAAATATACGGATCATTCCATTTTGGAAAACGAATTAATCAACCCTAATTATGGATTATTGACAAAGAAACATCTTCAACAAGCGTCATCTATTTTGGGATTACTGAAAAGAATATGATATGCTACAACCAGATACGTGCTTTATTGAGTTTGGAGCAGGAAGAGGTTCTACTTCAGATTAATGTTAACACACTATTAATACTATTCGATTTTTGCAGGTAAATTGAGTTATTGGTTATCAAAAACTTTAGAATTGCTAGGATTCAATTCTTCTAAATTGCTTTTGGTTGAGCGAGCTTCTCACAGGCACAAATGTGAAAATAAATTAGATAATACATTAGTAAAGGTATTAAGGATTAGAGCTGACATCGCAGATTTAATTTTGTCCAAAGTGGAAGCCGTAAACGAATCAAAACATATTATAGGAGTAACCAAACACTTGTGTGGTGACGGTACAGGTATATTTTTAGGAGTTTTTAAAGTAATGTTGTTATTCATTCTTATCGTAGATTTAGCTCTTAATTGTTTGATAAATTGCCAGAAAACTGGTAAGGATATTAGAGGAATGGTTATGACTTTCTGTTGTTTACATCGTTGTCGCTGGTGTACGTACACGGGAAAACAATATTTTGAGGTACTTACCAATACTATTTACCATTATGTTTTAATTGTTGTTTTGGGCATTCTAGGAACTAGGAATTACAAGTGAACATTTTGATGTTATGTGCAGCTTGGTTAGTTGGGCTGTTTGCGGAACCGGTCAAGGTCGTGAAAAACGAAAGTTAATTGATGAATGTGTAGATTCCACAGAAAGGTAAGCGATCATTGGTTGCGAATCAAGTAAATGACTATTGGATTTTTCAGAGATTTACAGATTGGTCTTAGTAGATTGGAGAAGGAGGTTGTAGGGAGGAAATGTAAAGATCTTATAAATTGGGGTCGAAAAGAATACTTGCAAAGGCTTGGTTTTAAGTGCGATTTGTGTCATTATGTAAAAGATGAAGTATCGTTGGAAAATATATGCATGATTGTAACTAAAGAAAAATGTTAAAAATTAAAAAAAATATTCACGATCAGCCCATTTTTGATCATTATTCCACAACAACATTACTGATCGCTGGCGCTGGTGTAGTTTTGAATTAATAAAACAATGAAGATTGAATCACAAGAAATTTGATTGGCAACATAACCTTCGCGAATTGCGACTTCTCGTGCTTTGTTGCGCAATCGGAGTGAGAAGTAATTTAATGTAGCATTCGTCTTTTTTTCTCTGATTACGTAATTCCAATAATTTAAAAATGCTTGCTTTTATGTTTTCCGTTTGTTTACACGCTATAAATATTTTAACCAAGTGTGTCTTTGTTTTGCGGAAACCGTTACTTGTTGGTGCTTTCTTTTGTTTGTTTTCCATACAACTATGAGAATGTAATACCTTGTTTAGGAAAAGCGCTCTATCTATTAAAATATGATTAAAAATGAAGCAAAACCAGTATGTGAAAGGGCCTTATTGTACAATTAATATTTTCTGTACCGTGAGAGACGAAGGTCAGGGATGGCTCACAGTCACATTTATTCCTATCTATTTTAATATATAATTATGTTATTGTGTATATGCTATATTTGCAAAACTAAATATTGATTAAATGGACTGATACACCTCATCTTAAAATTGACGCGATCTTGAAAATTTGACTAAATAGGCAGGTTGAAACGTAGCGACTGGTGAAACTGCCTGTTATCAACGGTGTTATACACTGTTACTAACATTCTTCAGTTTTAATTGGAAATTCATGTATAAATGAGCTGAATTGCTATATTCTGAATCGGACACATTTTTGCAACTACATCGTAATGATGGTGGTTGTTCGTGTTTAAATGTGAACTGATGACCGGTTTCCCAACAGTATACATATATTAAAATAATTGTTACCTACAATGAATGTTAATTATTTTGATACATATATTTGGTTATATTGTGTTTTGTTTAATTGTTAAGGCGGAACCTCTCAGGTTTTTTCTTAACCTTAACGTTTCGCTCACTATCGAAAAGGGCTTCATTAGGGTGATAATGGCCGAAACGGTGGCAATTACGGTTATTATTTCGACACTTTCTAATCCAGGAATCTCCAGTCGTGGAAGCACAGGTGGAAGCTTGAATTCTTACTGGAACAAAATGGTCTAACGACCTTGTAAAGCTACCAAGTAGTATTTGTTTTTGCTGAGTTCTCTAACCAATTCTTTATTTTTAAAATAGTTTCAATGAAAGAGCTATTGACCAATTACATCGTATTCAGCAATTTAGCATGTATGCACCGAATAAAAAAAATTAGACAAGGTTTGACGTTTTATTTATGTATAAACTTGAAATTACCACTAATACGTACCTACATAACAACTGTACTTTTTGCATGAACGTACAAATGAATTTAGCTATCCCCGGTTAGGCGTCTTCAGCACTACGATAGTTTTGGTAGATATCTAACAAATTAAGTAATTTTAAAAAAGAGAGGCTGAATTCAACAAATACTTTTCTTTCTTCTACGGACAAACGCTGTTTACAACTAGCACAACAACTGTTGCGATAAACAGTTTTAGTTTTGTTATAAAACATGCCAATGTAATAATAACATTTCACTAACAACATCTGATAAGTTATTTTATGTTCATAATTTCTGTCTCGACTAGACTCTATTTAGTAGGGTAGAGTCTGAGTTCAAAATTGCTCATTTATAACTTAACGGACGAAGCAATATTATGGCTTACTAATTTAAAGGACATCTGGAGCTAAGTTTTGTGTTTTCTATCCTAATTATCTGATTTTCCATTATTTTATTTGCTATTTCTTTATCGTGCTATTTTTTTTCGTCATTGTTATGACTGGCGCTTGGACCGGTCCATTATATGTCGTCATGCAATGGCTGTGGTGTTTGTATGTTCTTATTTACCTTGTTTACACACTTAATTAATATTGTTACATATGAATACTAAGGTGGGTAAGGATTGGCATGTTTAGCTTTTAGTGGTTTTCCAAAACATTGAAGTAAAAATGCTTTGCCAAGACAAACCAATCCACAATTGCATACGGTTACGTCACTACGCTATACACGTTTATACTGATCTTTTGGGGCACCATACATAACACTTACATCACAATACAGTAATGATAATGTACAAAACGAATTAATAAAAATAACCACGGTCAAAATCCAAATTCAGTTTTTTTTACTCGATGATTGTCGTCTTCTTACTTGAAATTCAAATCACAGGCAATAGACAATAGGATAATCTCGCTAATGCCACGGTAGTTCTTCAAATCTCCGTTGTAATCCTTCTTCAAAATCTTTAACAGCATTGCGGGAGTGCATGTAGCAATAAATGGTCTCCTGCATGGAGAAAAAAGAAACGTCGGAAAATTTTCAACAGCTGGCGTTTTATTATTTAAACAAACTTCGGGCGCACAAAATTAATTCAATCCAAATATCTATTTTGGGTAAAAGAAGTTTGCCAGGTCGGCTAGGTTTAAATATTGTTCTAAATCCTCTGGTTTATATAATGCATAATCGGTTGGTCTTTGCATTCTTTTGTAATCGTCTAAGTTTACGTTGAGCAAGTTGATTGTATAGAAACCTTTTGATCGTGTACTTTTGCACTAGTTCAACCATATTCCGTTTCTGACAGTGTTCAAAGTTGTCGAACAACTGGTTTTCTGATGTAAAGAACATCGATAGATGGCGTTATTTAAATATGACTGAACGTTATTTTTCCGCCATTCCCCTACTGTAGATCCGCACTCATGCATCCAAGTTTCTTCCATATTTCTTTCTTTTCTCAATATTCTTTCTTGAGCAATTCTTCCGAGATCCTCTAGAATTTCTTGTATTATATACGAATAAATTATTTTGACAACTAACCATTAGATAACTGACTACGAACCGCTATTTATCCGATCACCGATTTTGCTACAGATATCCATAACGTTCGTCCTGTACGACAGAGCTTCTGTCTGCAGACTTGATTCTCTATGCAAGGCTCTGAAGTGCAGCTTCTTACTGCTGATTTCATAACTTCTTCCTTATTACAAAAAGAAAAACAATTCTACACATCAAAAATAATGTAAATGAATTCAGGGTATACCATCTAACCCGTTCTTTAGAAGATTATGGGTTTTTGCTATTTATGAATTTAAAACTTTCAAGTGACCTATAGCTTTCTTTTTGTTCTAAAGTATTTCCGACATCCGACATTCTGAAGAGCCGGAAATTGACATCAACTTTCGTAATTTGGATAAATGAAGCACCATATTATGACATTTTTGGATTCTGCAATATATTTAACCCTTTTATCAACTTTTGTTGTTGTTGTTGCACTTAAAAAAAAACGTATGCACATTTGAAAGCAGACTGTGAGTACGATTAAGTAAATAAACGGTAATCGAATTGACATGCTTTTTCTGTATTATAAAATGGAAGCAAAAGTTATAGAACATTTAATGAATGATATCCTAATTTACCGTCAATTACTAAAGGTATTTTTCAAAGAATGGAGGCTTGTTTTTTAAATTAAGGAAGAGTTCAATAAAAAAAAACTGCGTAAAACCTATTGTTAAAAAGAAAAAGTGAAGTATGTGAAGTTGCAGCTTCTGGTGAACTGGGTATATCTACAATGTTAATTCATTCAAACATCACAGAATGTATCTTTACAAGGAAACATGAGTCGTGGACACTTTGCCGAATGGACATAACGTCGAATGGACACAACGCCGAAACTTGGACACAACGTCGAAACAAATTATTGGACATATCGCCGAAACTGGACACAACACCGAAATCACCTGCTGGACACATTGCCGAAAATGGACACAAAGCCGAAATCAGTAATTGGACATATCGTCTAAATGTGGACACAACGTCGAAAAGCAAAAGCTAACGTAGAACGGATATTGATTAAAACAACTTTTTAAACAAAAAAATTGTAATAACTGTAACCTACCAACCAACATCATCTACCCCCGATCACATGAAAACAACTTACATTAATTAAAATAAATTTACATGAAAAAAAAAGTGTTTTTGAATACCCTACTAAAGATTAATCTCTCTTAATACGAAAAACACGCCAGTTTTTGTTTTTCGACGTTGTGTCCAGATTCGACGGTATGTCCAATTACTGATTTCGACGTTGTGTCCACTTTCGGCATTGTGTCCAGCAGGTGATTTCGGCGTTATGTCCAGTTTCGGCGTTATGTCCAATAATTCATTTCGATGTTGTGTCCAAGTTTCGGCGTTGTGGAATGAACCCGGAAACATTAGTACAAGAAGGATATATAAACAATGGTACAAGCATTGATTATAAAGTTAATCAATGGTACAAGCATTGATTATAAAGTTAATCAATGGTACAAGCTATCCGCGCTGGGGACTAACGGAAAATATTTCAATATTCCGAAATTATTTCTAGTTACTAATGTCATCTTTAGGTAGCTTGATTCCTGTCTATAAATTGTTTTTGTAAAGTAACTATTTTTATGTTATGATACTTAATGCCTACTTTCAAAGCAGCATAGGTTTTAAAACAAGTTTTAATTAATATTTGATAAAAAACATCAATAATAACAAAATCACTAAGTATAGGTAATAATATTATACTCATTGCATACTGATAATTAAGGAAGTCATATTGTAAATATATGCAAATATACAGTATGTTCGATTTGAAAAAACTTTTTTGGATTCCTTCCTCAAAACGTATTTTTAAAACAAAGTAATTCAAAAACCGTTGAAAATAGATATACCTAAGATAATCTAATACAGTAAATCGTAGAAGTAATTGTAGAATAAAAAATGCAATAATATACAAAGTATTTAATTTAAATTGGTGTTAATTTCGGATTCTTTGAAAATATTATCGAACTAAATAAGGATACGAGTTATTCTAAACCTGAAAGTTTGAAGTTTATACAACCAGAAATACAGAATTGAGTTTAAATTTATAGATTTATTTGAATTGTATAAAATATAAAATCAGTATTGGTTAACTACCAACAATAATCAAGTAATATTTAATTATTTATACAGGGTGGCGCGAACTTCTGATATCGAAGGATAACTTAATAAAAAAGACATAGTTTTAAAAATTTTTCAGATTTAGTACAGTTACTGAATACACATTTTAAAAATATTTTCAATTATATAAGGTGTTTCATAGAGTCGTCGCAGCATAAACTTGATTTTTTTTAAATGGAACATATCACATTTTCTTTAAGGTTTGAAAAGTTCTCATCCAGAGCTTTAAAAAAATATAGCATATCAATATATTATACAGGGTATTTTAGAAGATATAGTCAATTACCAGTAAAAAAGACACTTACTTTAACGCTCTGTTATAAATGCACGATTTCAATAAACATACAAATCAAGTGCGTGCTTATCAAACAGCAAATCTGTCACAAAATTTGAATTTCTACATAATTAAAGAAGTTAGGTGAGTAAATGAATGCTGATATTTTTTTTAACGCCGGTGGAAGTGGCGGGGGTGCAAACATTGCCTAAAAATACTTACTACACAATTATTGTGAGTTGTGACGTAAGTAACAATTTTATAACTTAAACATTTCTTTATTTCATTAGAATATGGTCGACTGAAAAATATTGCAACTAACTCGAATATTAAAATGCGATTAATAATAATCTTAATTATTAATCGCCATAATTAAAAAAAGATATAGTATATGTAGGGTATAAGTTAATAGAAACGGTAAATATTTTATGAAAACTAAAAAATATTGTATTTTACGTGCAAAAATTAAGGGATCTTAAATTTTACATAAAATTTCTGATTCTTTCCGGGTTAATGTTATAGAGGAGTACAGAATTTTGATTCTCACTGTGTAACAGTACTCTGAAGAACATTCTTATATACAGGGTTGCGTATACTTCTGGCATTGGAGGATAACATCGTTGGGAAAAAATTATAATTTTCAAAATTTGTCACATTTAGTACAGTTACTGAGTACACATTTGACGTGACATACAAAAAAGATCAAAACTTTATTTTTTCAAATGGAACACCCTGTATATTACTTAAAATTCTGATAGACAATTAAAATGCCTTTAAGTTGATATAGCATAGTGGTATAGCTAACTCGTCAACTTTTTGAAATAATCGCAATAATGATTAAAAATCACATTGTCTTTACATAATTTGCATTAGTTAGCCATGGAACGCCATGTGATTTGACAGTTGCTCAATTATTCACTGTGTTTGACAGATGTCGAAGTTTTGAGATTGTCATTGTGATTTACTACTTAATATTTATTCAAAACAAATTACAATGAGGAGAAATAATTACTCGCATGAAGTAAACAAAGAATGGAAAGCAATTCAAACTTTACACGAATACATCATGATCAATGAAGATAATTTCCAAGAGGACTAATTTCATGGAAAACTCCTTTGAGAAACTCGAAAAAGAATACGAGAAGACCATATAAATTCTGGAACAAAAAGTAGGAGCCACAACCCGTCATTCCACTTCGAAAGTTATGCTTCCCAAGATAACGCTTCCTACATTTAATAGTAATTATGAAGAATGGTCCATCTTTTACGACATAGTTCTCAAAGTTATCCATTTTGAAGAACCGTTTCCAAAACACTCGATTAATTATTTCCAAATTAATAAACAAACTATTGGATATGCCAGCTGTACAGAAAGAATCATCATCCGCTCTCAAAAAACTGTACGATTCAACGAATGATTGTCTGGTGGCCATCAAAAACCTAGATATTGAAACTTCATCTTGGATCCCAATACTCACCCGCATCATCGTTCAAAAATTGGACAACGAAACGAACAAGATATACTACTGTAATAAAAAAATTAGATGAAAAGGTCATTTAAAACTTCCCGTCATTAAGAAGGCAGGTAAATTTTTTTCCTAGGTTGGTAGGACTGTCTATAACAATTGCCAAGCATCTGTTTGTCAAAAGGTTTAATTATTTCCGAGTTACACCACAGATAAAAGCGTCGTCGGGTAGATTGCGGACTCTCTTGCTTTCGTAGGTACACAATTCGTAGCGCTATCTAGAGTTTACTGCAAAAAGTGTAGGTGAATTTTATTATTTTCAATACAGAAATCTGTACACTCGCTAGACTTTTTCCAGGGTTAGTTCAAATACTATTATTAATAATAAATACTCTTTTTCTTCAATATTAAATATTGTATGGTATGATGACTCACAATTTGATCGAAACGAAACTTATAATTTGTTAAAATAAAGAATTAGTAAAGTTCACCATATTTTTATTATTGAATTAAACAACACATTTTGGTAAAGTTTGATGTCAAAATAAAATACTACTCAAACTAGTAACTACTAAAAAATGAAAAAAATGGGTATTTAAGGGTTTTCAAGGTTCCCCATGAACGTTTTGATATGAACAACTATTAATGACACAATTTGCAAAAAAAACGTTTGAAAGGGTTATTTTGTAAAAATATTAAATAATATAAAATTAAAAACACCTAAAATAGCTAATATAATAGGAAACGTAGGTGTTATAAAAATATTAGAATTATGTTAATTATTTTTTTTTGCGTTTTAAAAATTTTGTATAAGCCAAATTGGTAATACGATTATGGTCCTTAATTCTTAAATCTTTACCTAATAATAATTTATTTACATTTTTTATATATGCGTGTAGCACTACATTTATAGATAAAGAAATAAAACAATCTACTTTTTCAGGATGTTCAGGACAGAAAACATAAGCAATATTTTCATAACAATTTTGGTAAAGAACATCACGCAGTATTTTCTTAATGCCATAACACAAAATGTATTTTGGTATTTCGTTAAGATTAATTGTTGTAATTTGTCGAAATAGTGTAGAAAAATTAGTTGACGGATGAATTAAGTTGCATTTAGCATACTGCCTTTTGACGATAGAAATATTCTCTTTTAAAATTCCTTTGCTGTAATTTTTTCTTCGCACAGGGTACTAGAATTTTTCGGGCAACGTAACCAGCCTCATAAGCCGATGTATATCGGGTAATAATATTTGATGTAGATTCTGCAGGAAGTGACTGTAATGCTGGGACTTTAGATTGATCATACTCCAAATGACGTTGCTCAATAAATGATTTTAAATTGTCTAGTGGACCTACTGAATCATCGTCTTCACAATTAGCTCCTGCAGAGTGGGGCGACACAAAATTATTAATTAAAAGGGATTTTCAAGAATTTATAAATGAAGAACATGTAGGGTTTACATTTCGTACACCATGACTTCTGACGCAGGAAAAAAAAGTTTTCTACCGGATCTTGATTAAAGCATCGCGGTGCAAAGTTTTTAAAATTTGCTTCAAATAGTTTCGGTGTTAAGTAAATCAAACCGCGAAGAGAAAAGACCCAATTGTTAAGGCATGGAGGTCGAACAGTTTTGATACCATGAAGTTCCTTAAAAAACATCGAAGAAAGTATCGGTAAGCACGAACTCCAATATGATAAATGTTGTGAAGTATGTGTCACTACACACCGTAGTTTCTTTCCTGGTAGAGGATATACTAAACTACCATTAACGCTATCAAAAGCCTGTCAAAAATAGCAATAAATCAGCTGTCTCCGTAGCTTTTGGTTCAATGAAAAATTCTGATTCTCTAGAGAATTGTTTACTTACTTCAGCTGCACAGTACATTGCTGAAGCTACAGTATGACTAAATACCTGCGTACAGTTTTTTACTTTCATTTCTTTAATTTTAGAGGGCTTAACGTGTTCGTGGTTAATTTGGTAAATTGACTGTAAATGCCTCTAGTTTTATCAAGTTCATACATTTTAACTATATGCGACCAAGAAGCGACCTTTTCAATGTTATCTTGAACGTAATGAAGATTTTTGCTTAAAAGTAAATTTCGTACACATTTCATCATATGAGGAAAATCATACAAATGTACTATTTCCTCCTCATCTATTATGTAACCCTGCATACGATTTTCCTTTTGTCTGTGAGAAAAATAGCCATCAGTCTCCCGTAATAACTGCTTTACAGCAGCTTGATTGGTCAATCCCTGATCTGATATAGTAGCTACGATGATTAAACCACAGTCTCGAAGTTTTTGAACCACTTGCTTCAAAGTAACAACAATATCAGCTGTTGGTGTTGTTCCTTCACAAAAAGTAAAACAAACAGTTTGCTTCCATTTTTTGTGGATACCTTTAATCATAAATGTCAGAGCATGATCTGCAAATGCAAGACGACGGTTTGCTCCACCAAAATCAACAAACCCTTCTATATAATCTGTCTTTAGATTGTATTGCAATCCTGGTGATAATGAAACTTCATCGAACATAACGACACAGTATTTATCAATCTGTTTCAGTTTTAAGACTTTTTCTTTAAGATGAGAAAATATGGAATCATTTATTCCTGTATTAAAAGGAATTGTATTTAATAATTCTCTTAATATTTTTCTTAATGGCAAACTGAAGATTTTGCTCAAGTATTTGTATGCTTAACCACTTTGTTTAAAAATTGATAATTCTAAAATTTTATCATCGCTGGTAAATCTACGACCTCTAGGTTTAAATTTTTGAGTGCGAACTTGTGACAAAAAGAAATTTTGATTCACTTCATTAACATCTCGAAAATGTTGTAACTTTAGAATATTCGTATTTAAAAATTTTAATTTTTGTTTAATGGAATCATTCTTCTTTTTTAACTTATATGCAACTTGTTGTAGATATTTCCCCTGCTTATAAAAATACCTTGCATGGGGTGTAAGGTTGTCTTGTCTGCTAACGCCTACAGAACGTAGAGTAATACCCATGGGTTTTTTGCGAATTTTTGAACCTAAACAATACGTTTGAAATAAACTACGTTTTATACAAGTGTTTCTACTTTACCTAACGCTGGAGGAATTAAATGCTCTGAAGTAGCAGAAAATCCAGAAGTTGATGGCATGGCATCGATGTTCACTAAAAACACATTGTTTAATTTTTTTTTTGATAATAAAACAATTAACTTACAAATCATGACATCTTCAGCATTAATAGGAGTTGCTGCACATAATTTTTTACCTTTTTCTTCAAAGACATAATCTGGATTTGTAATTAAAAACATGTACATGAATACTTTTATAAAAGTAGGTATTACCTACCTAAAATATCACTTGATTCATCAATAGAAAATAAAACCCTTCTTGGCTTCTTTTGCGGACTTTCATATGTTTTTAATTGTGAATGAATTGGTGAATGAATGACTTCTCCAGGTGAAAAAGCAGAAGTTGACGGTGGAGACTGAAGGGCATCTATAATTGACACATTGAATTTTTCAGTGGTAGTTTAAAATCAAGAACTTACTTCTTACTTTTTCAGGAGGAACATGTTTATACTTTGGAGGAGGATAACTAAAGCTAGATTCCGGTGTCGGTAATTGTGAAAATTCTACAAAACACTAAAGATCTTCATTTATTTAAAATTAATTAACTATACCTGGAAGATTGATTGTTGGTAAAGAATATCGCAACAAACAACCAGATGTTGGATTAATACAGGTCTCTAGAAAATGTTTTTGACACACCTGAAAGTTTTTTTGTAAATCAGTCACTTCGCACTCTAACATTTTAGCATTCCCAAGTCATTCCAGCCAAATATTTCTACTCCTCTTATCCATAGGAATTGAGTACCTGAAACGAGGTTAATGTGTTTTATTTTCTATAAAATAAATTTAAAGACACAACTTACTTTCGTCTTTCTATATCTTTACATCCTGGCACACAACAACTTCTCATTTTTATAAGTATTTCAATATTCAGTCTTACACTATACAGTAAAATTAAAAGTAAAGAATTGATTTAGCTACACTAACAAGGTTCGGAATCAGTTTACAAATAAAAAAGGACAAAACACGATCAAAGCACAAAAAGGACACTTTGCATTTAGTTTATAACTATACTTAACACAAAAAAAGCACAAAATCGAACAATTTGAGCCTACACTGAATACGAAACGTCCGAAATGAAATTGTAATAAAATTTGATTTGAAATAAAAGTTTAACGGCCAACTCGTTTTTTTAGGGATATCCGCTTGGTAATATCAACCATAAGTTGGTAATAACTTTAATGCTGCCATCTAGAATTTACTGACATAAACTAAATTAACTCCAACAGCAAGTAATATAGTGCTCCACGTATGAGTTACACGTGTATTTGTAAACAACCAAAAGTTAATTTTTCGATTTCTACGATGGGTGATTTTGTTGAGCAAAGAACTTGCATCAAATTTTGTTTGCGGAACGAATATTCTTGTGCGGATACGTTGAAAATGTTACGGAAGGCCTTTGGTGTAAACTATGGCACAAAAAAACGTTTATAAGTGGTACAACGAGTTCAAAGAGGGCCGAGAACGCGTTGAAAACGAACCGCGCTCTGGACGACCATCAACATCTACCGACGAGGGACAATTCCTTCCGCCGGACCAAACTGTCAACAAAGAATATTATTTGAGCGTTATGCGTCAGTTGCGTGAAGCTATTTGTCTGAAACGGGCGGAATTATAGGCGAACAACTTTTGGTTCCTTCATCACGATAATGCACCATGTCATACTGCATTGGTTCTTCGCGACTTTTTGCCAAAAATTCGACTAATATCGTTCCGCAACCATCGTATTTGCTTGATGTGGCCCTGTCTGATTTCTGGCTATTTAGCAAACTCAAAAGGCCAATCCGGGGACGCCGCTTTGACACGATTGAGAAGATAAAAACCAAATCGAAGAAGGTCTTGAAGGCTATACCGGAAAAGACTTTTCCGATTGTTTTGAGGACTGGAAAAAGCGTTGGAAAAAGTGCATTTTATCGGACGGAGATTACTTTGAAGGAGATGAAATTGATTTGGAAGAATAAATAAAGAATTTACAGTTTATAAACAATTTCACCTTACTTTTTTATCACAGTATTATGAACAGACTCTGGAAAATTCCCATGAACTTCAAAGTTTCCAATACTTTATGAAGTTTTTGGAACGAAGGTTACAATCACTGGAAACCATTGGGAACAACAACCAAAAACCATTTATTGCTAATAAATCTATTCCTTAATCTACCAGTGTCTAGTAGCACAAAGTGTCCTTGCTGTAACTAAGATCACTCATGTGGCATTGTGCACACTACCAATAGCCGAAAAAATTTTCATAATAAACAATAATCAAATTTGCTAGAATTACCTAACACATCCATCTTAACAGAAGTGCCACAGCCAAAAACGATGTCAAACCTGTGGAGGCTCAGATCATACCCTCATACACAGGCAACCAAGACCATTACCAATGATCTCCAGACTAACACATCGGGCAGCAACCAACCGACAAGAAGCAACTGCTAACCACATACACAATCAACAAAATAGCATATCCTTGCTGGCAACAGCATTAATACAAGCGACATCCGCATCAGAAACACTTGAGTATCTTCGAGTATTAGTGGATCCCGTATCTCAAGTATCATTAATAATCGAGGAAGCTGCTCAACTACTTAGCTTACCTAGACAAAAAATTAGTACCGAGGTCATCGGGATAGGAGGCATGCCAAAAACAACACGATGGAAGGTATCAACGATTATTAAACAACGTTTCCCCATCACCTTCTCAAGAAGTGTAGACTTCCTGTCGAAAAATTTCAAAATCAAAATCAATGACAGAACAAAATCTTAGCAGATCCAACATTCAATATACCTGGACTAATCGAAGCTATACACAGGAGCCAAAGAATATGGAAAAATTATCCTAGAAGGAATAAACAAGGCAGCAAATGGTCTGCTAGGACAGCATACGGAACAAAATATCTACAACAAACTGGAGCACTTTAGACAACGCCTCAATGAGGGACTTGAAGCTATAAAAAAGATGATGAAATGGTTTAAAACAATCGACGAAAACAAATTAAATATCCATTTAGTCAATCTACCAGATTTCTATCAACTTCATTTCAGAAATCAACACCCACTATATTAAACTTCTAAACATTTATCTCGGTAGAGAAACAATAAACGATGTGCTAGCTCCTGCGCAGCTGAGCAACATCCTTGGTCATGCCAATTCAAAACTCCCGCACTATCTCAAGATTCTATCATTTCCAACCATAAAGACAGTTATGGAGCAAACCGAAACTAATTTCAATGTCTTGGATATTTCATAACTATTGATATTTCTACCTACGACATGATTCATATGACATTCATTCCATTAAGGATAAAACAAATCATACTGACTTTAAACGTCCCGAAGGAATTACTAGCCATCGACTATAATTCATACCTATACTTCACTCTCACCGACCATGAATACAAGGACTGCATAAGTACTGAAGAAAACAATTTTATATGCTGTCCAACCATCATTAAAAACGACGAAATATATCAAAGATCGAACTCAGTCACATGCGGGCTACAGAAATGGTCAGTAAACGGGATTGTATAGAAACAACTGCACATAGTCAAGACATGGATATTCATTACCAACACAGCAACTAAGATTGCAGTCATTTGCAATGGCGAACGACGAGATGTAACCCTAAACAGTACCGGTGTCATCAAAATCACGCAAGAATGCCACATCAAGACAAAGCAAAACATATTAGCTGCTCATCAGAAAAACAGTATACCAGTAATTGCCAGCTATTTAAAAGCCGTGTACATTCCAATTAAAACTTCGATAGAACACCATTACCAACACGATATAGAAGAGGAACCAGTTTTTAAGGTCTCAGAAGACATATCCAAAATTGAAGAGGAAGAACAAAAACTTCCACTTAACGTACATCAACATACTTGGTGATCTGCTAGACATGCATCACCATAATAGTACTGGTAAGCGGCGCAGCTCTCATCTGGGGAATATATCTTTTCTGGACCAGGACGCATCCTATATAGCCATCATCAAAGCCAGAAACGCATCATCAGACATCAACAAGGCCAAGGAGCGAAGAAATGATTGAACTACAACCTCTAAACACAATCACCGATTCTGTTACTTCGAACAGGCAGAATGTTTAAAGTAATTAAACATAAATTGCTCATTTCGTTTCTATAAATTGGTACAAATAATTCGCATGCAAGATTGCAAAAATTTTATTTAATACTTAACAGTTCATTAACATAATTTTATAAGTGTAGCTTGCATTTTTACAATAGGTTACTGTAACAATAAGTAAACCGCTTAATGTAAGTAAACCGTTAATGCAAAACCTAAAAGGTATAAATACTCAATTAAAATTTAAATAAAGCATCATTCAATTAAACCAGTTTGATCATTTGGCACCTACCACAGAAGCTGATATACACCCTACTGAACGTGCTTTTACAATCTCGTTAAATTGTTGTCTGAGTAGAACTTTGAAATAAGAAAGTTGCAATCAAATAATAAATCATGTCTTCAATATTTTAGTTTAAATTCAGATACACAGAATATTAACTGATGATTCTTTTACCAAAACACTAGGAGTAAATTGGAAAACTTCTTTAGACGTTTTTCAATATAATTGCAAGGTATTTTTAAACAATACTGACTACATTTCAAAGAGATGTATTTTATCTTTCAAAGCAAAGGTTTTTGATCCTTTAGGACTACTGGGACCGATAATTATCCGATTAAAAATGTTAATTCAATCTTTATGGCTATTGAAAGTTGCTTCGGACGATCCTCTGTCTAGAAACATATATGATCAATTTAGTTTTCAATTCAGCTTCATTTAATTCAAATTCCTAGAAACGTACTTGTCAGACATTACTTTTTTTCCGATGCAAGCATAAAGGCATATGCATTTTCTATTTATTTAAGATCTCAATGTGATATAGACCATATTGAGTATTATCTTCTTTGTGGCAAATCTTGTGTTTTCCCTAAACGTTTCATAACACTACCTCGGCTAGAGCTATGTGGTGCTCTTCTTGGATCTAGGTTAGCAAATAAATGCATTAAAACGTTAAATTTAAGTATTGGTTGGGTTTTTCTGCGGACAGATTTAACTATAGTTTTGTCTTGGACACTAGAACAACCTCGTATGAGGAAAGCATTGGTATCAAGCCGAGTAGCGGAAATTTAAAATATCCAGGATTGGAATTATATATCGTCATTAAACAACCCTTCAGATATAATTTCACGAGGAACTAACCTTGTAGATTTTATTAATACTGATTTATAGTGGGCAGGGTATTCATTTGTTAAATACAATATAGATAATTGGCTTAAAGTCTGTAATATTATACATTTTTCCCGAAATACAAATAAATCGCGAGAATTTAAATCTTCTCCAGTGTCAAGTTTTTTGCCACAAATCTAGCGAAAGTTTTGATATTTTTGAAAGATTTTTAGAGTATAATAAGTTTTTGCCTGTTATAACGAATTGCTTAAGATTTTTGATTAATTTAAGATTACCTGGAAATCGCCATTCAGGAATTTCAGTTTAAATACTTTAATAAAAGTGGTTCAACAATAATATTTTTAAAAGAACTTCAATCGCTTACAAACAATAAACTGGTACATAATAAAAGTAAACTTAAGTGTTTATCACATATTTTAGATGTAAATGGACTGATCAGTAGATTAGTAAATTCTGCCCTTTTATTTGGGCACAAACATCCAATAGTTTTACCTGCAAAGCATTCATTTACAAAACTTATTATAAACAATCAGCATAAAATATCTTCACACGCAGGTGTAAATACTATCGCTCTCCCACGTTAGACAGGATTTTTGTACCTTGAATGGAAAAGTTTCTGTAAAATCATGTATTAGCAAATGCATCAAATGTTTTAAAGCTGAACCAAATAAACTAACAGTTAAAATGGGACAACTCCCTAGCGTTCGTGTTTCTCTATCTTATCATTTTATTTCGTCTGCTGTGGACTTTGCGGGTTCATTTGAAATAAAAAATTGAAAAAATAAGAAATAAAAAATTATAAAGGGTTACATTAGTGTCTTTGTGTGCATTAGGGTGGCCGTTAATATGGACATGTTCACATCGAATTTATTCCGACCCTTCATTCGGTAGGAAAAAAATTGAAAAAAATTTTAAGCTGTCAATGTGTCTTTTATCTCAATTAGAACGCGTGCCTCTGGTGGTTTACATTTCCCCATTGATTAACCATTGGTTTTTCCTACTTTGTCCTTACTTAATGTTTTCGGCACATAGTAGGTCGCTAAAAAAAATTAAGGCCTGTTGGATTACGCAGAATTGCTGTACATTCTGGTCTGAAGAGGGTCCAAAATGACAAAACAACGACAAAATGTCATTTAACAGATTTCAATCGCTTTGGTTGCATTTTTAAAATTATTTAGAATTTTTCAAATCTACATCGTGTTGTCGATCAAGTAGAGCTCCGTATTATCGGGGGTCGGTATAATTCCGCTCATCAATTGGGTCTGCTCAAAGCCAATTCTAGCCTCAAAATTGACAAGAACCAGTAGTGAAATGTGTGCAAAATTCTTGTAATTGACATAAAACCATTAAGTCCACCATTATTGTTTTTAGACGAACATTACCATGAACGAATCGTCCAATTTGCCTATGTTACGATAGAACATTTTTTTAATTGGTGATGTCGATACTCAAATTTATGGGAATAAACTCCCCTCTAAATTACAAGCTTTGAAGGTTTTGTTTTTCAATCTCCGTTCACTACATTTGAGCTTACGGGAGTCTACTATTCTTGTTGCCAAACAAGTGGCAATTTTTTGGGATAAAGCTCGTCTGCCTACTAAAACGCTTAATCGGAGCACTAATGTGGTTGAGGGTCTCTACGCAGGCAAAGCATCAAATACTCTAAAAGAAGAAGAATTTACATTTTAATTGTAAAATTTATTAGATGTTTCATTGGGAGACATACTAGAACACATCGGTGAAGAGCAGAAAGAGTTTTTGTCCAATCAGAGGAAACCTGGTCGCCTTGGTTATATTGCCAATTTTTAATCCCACCACTATATTCAAGAAAGAGCACAGGCAGAAAAAGAAACTATTTTAAAACGAAGATTACAAAAAAGTTAAGAGGAAAAACATCGATTGAGTAAGCGCCTCATAAAAACAGCGATCAATGCTTCGAAATGTGGTCAAAACATTAAAAAAGGAAATCTAATATCAAAACATTAAGGTTACGCAATTTTTCTTAAGGTCAAACCGTGGAGTGGGAGTCTAGTGATGAAGGAACACCTTGAATTTTAAGCCAAAAAAGTATTGGGACCTATTCTAATATTTCAACGGAAGATTTTCTGCCTCGAAGAAAAGTCGTGAAACTATGAGCGTAATAAATGAGAAAGTAGCAGCCGTTTTGGATCAATGTGCCCGAAAATCTGTACATTTAATTATTGCTATTGCTCAATCTCTTGGGCAGGATGTAAATTCTTTAGTTGTTAACAGAACTTCGATTCACAATTACCAGGAGAAATTGCGAGAATGTAAAGCACAGAATATTAAAAAAGTGTTTAAAGATGCCGAGGCCACAGTTTTACATATTGATGGAAAATTGCTGCACAATTAGATGAAGAGAGAAATATAGGATAGGTTACAAATGTTAGCATTACCAGAATTGAAGTCGGGATCGGTAGCAGCCCAAGTGGATGCTATTCACGAAGTTCTAGGTGACTGGGGTTATGCGACAGGATAAAGGCCCTTTGCTGTGATACCACCGCAAGTAATCTTGGTCAATGGAAGAGCGCAGCTGTTTTGATGGAGAAGAGGTTAGAAAAGGAACTGGTATGGCTTCCTTGTCGCCATCATGTTTGTGAGTTGGTCTTAACATGTGTATTCGAGTGCAAAATGCCGCCAACAAGCGGTCCCAGCTTGCCTTTGTTTAAAAGGTTCAAGGAGGCCTAGTCACATTTAAACCTAACCGCATTTAACATTGATCTTGAGAATGAAAAGGTGCGAAAAGTCTTGAAAGATCGTGCAGAAGACATCAATTCTTTTATCAAATAGACAATCGTACGCGTTCAGCCCCGTGAAGATTATAGAGAACTTCTAGAACTGAGTCAAGTATTTCTGGGGTTCGTTCCAGCCCGTGGCATTAAATAGCGTCACCCTGGAGCTGATCACCACGCTCGTTGGATGAGCAAAGCGATTTATTCTTTGAAAATATATTTATTTAGATAGCAATTTAAACTAACTTCCAAAGACGAAACGGCACTGGCTGATGTTGACGTATGCATCTTCATTTTGGAGATATACTTGGAAGCATAGTTCACTATTCCTTTAGCCATAAGAGCTCCCTACCATGATTTAGAATTTGTGAAGAAACTCCATGAGTTTGCATCGATTGATCGCGTAATTTCCCAGGTGACACTGAAAACACTTATGGTACTTGAGCCCATAAGCAGCAGCTATGGAATTTTTTGATGACACACTTTCAGATGAGATAAAAAGAAGGATGGTTTTGGAGTTGAATGCTGATGTAGATGGCATCGACGACAGTTGCCTCAAACGCTTTCTGAGTAATCCAAAAGACATTCGCGCGATATTAACGAAAGAATTGGATCACTTCATAACACCGCAATCTTTGCGATTTTCGAACGATTTGAAATTAGGACAAGTTTTCTCGATGTTGACCCGTCACTGTAGAATGAGGATGAGAATTTTCAACACGGTCTGAATATAGTAAGAAAATTAAAAGTCGTTAATGATTGTGCGGAGAGAGCAGTGTGTCTAATGAAAAAATATAATAATATTCTGACGAGGAATGAAAACCAGATTTCCTGATTCAAAAAAATCTACTGCTATGAAACAATTTGTACAAAAAATCTGGTAGTTTTTGGAATTGAAGTTTCAAAAATTTGTAAAATTTGAAAATCTCTTGAAATTTGGTAAATTTCAAAATTATTAATATTTCCAAAATGAGAAAATTTTTGACAATTTCAAAATTTGCAAAATTTCCAACATTCCGAATTTAGTAAAATTTTGAAAAAGTTCAGTCCTTGGTAGAGTCATCCCTCGAATTGGACTCACTTCGATTTACCCCAATTTAGACTTAAAAACTACTGCGCATAACAAGTGAAATCCATACAATCTTCTATTCATATTAAACTTCAGACAACATTGTAGTAAATAATAAAGAAAATGCAAAAAAGCCATTGAAACCTGTAAAATTACGATTTGTCGATGTTTTGTCATTTTCAACCCTCTTTAGACCAGAATATACAGAGCAATTCTGCGCAGTCCAACAGATCTCAATTTTTTTTATATATTTGCATATCTGTATGAAAGATTTCTAAGGGTTTTTGAATTTTCGGCGACTTATTATGTGCCGAAAATATTAAGCAAGAACAAAGTAGAAAAAACCAATGTGTAATCAATGCGGAAATATAAACCACCAGAGACACTCGTTCTAATTAAGATAGAGGCTTCATTGACGGCTTAAATTTTTTTTCATTTTTTTAGGAATGCATTCGATTCGAACATGTCTATATTAACGGCCACCCTAGTGTGCATGTCAAGTAAAGCTGCTCATTTTGAACTAATTTCCAGATTTATCGAGTGAAGCTTTTCTTAATGTATTAAAACGCGTATTTAATAAAACAAGATTAACTTATTTTATATTTTAATTTTAATACTTGTGGAGGCAGTCTTAAACTCAAGACCTCTGATGCCCATGTTTTCAGACCCTAATGACTTGGAAGAGAAAACTTAAGAAAACAGAGTAACGGAAAGCACAAAATAAATAAGCTAAAAAATGCTAGAGGTGAAATATCGTCAAATAGAGACAAGAAGAGATGAAACAAACTTGAACAAAGATGTTAAAAAGGAAATACTAAACCAAGGTTCAGAAGACATACCCAACATAACCATCAACGAAATAGACCACGCACTAAGGAAAATGAAACAAAACAAAGCACCTGGCGAGGATGGAGTGGTGGTAGAGGCCGTATAAAATGGAGGAAAACTACTAAAAAGAAAAATAAAAGACTTACTGAATCTGTGCCTACACGAAGGCCATATACCAAAAAAGTGGAACAACCGTATAACTATTATACTACATAAGAAGGGACCTCTAAAATTACAGGCCTATAAGTTTGCTAAACCATCTTTATAAACTCTTCACCCGCATTATAACAACTAGACTAGAAAATAAACTAGACACATACCAGCCCCGGGAACAGGCTGGATTTCGACAAAACTTTGGAACAAATGACCACCTACAAGCAGTAAAGATACTTATAGTGAGGATTGTAAATTTTCATAAGGCCTTCGACTCTGTGGAACTGGACAGCATAATAGAAGCCTTGAACGACAGCCGGATTGATAGCCGTTATACTAAACTTATATATAATATTTACAAAAACGCAACAGCAACAATAAAACTGCATAATACTAGCAATCCTATAAAAATAGAACGTGGCGTCAGGCAGGGGGATACCTTATCCCCCAAGCTCTTCATCACAGCACTAGAGTATGCCTTCAAGAAGCTTAATTGGGAAAATAGGGGCAAAAAAATAGAGGGAGAATACCTCAGTTATCTTTGTTTTGCAGCTGATATGATCTTAATGTCTGACAAACTGAACGACGCAAGGAAAATGTTAAGTGAACTCGATAAGGTATGCACAAAAATCGGCTTAAAAATAAACTTTAAAAAGACCAAATATATGACCAACCTTGTCCCCAGCGAACAACTAACAATACGAGACCAAAACATTGAACTGGTAGAAGAATATATCTACCTTGGACACGAACTAAGAATAGGCAGAGACAAACAAACATGCGAAATTGGGCGGAAAATAACCTTAGCTTGGGCAGCATACGGAACACTAAGAGATGTTTTCAAGAGCGACATCCCAATATGCTTAAAACGTAAAACGTTCAATCAATGCGTGCTGCCAGTCATGACTTATGGAGCAGAAACATTAACACTTACGAAAAAATCGGTTCATAAATTGCGAGTAACCCTAAGACGCATGGAAAGATCGATGCTGGCAGTCACATTAAAGGATAGGATCCGAAAAGAAGAACTAAGACGAAGGACCGGTGTAACCGATGTAGTGAACCACATCACCAAAATGAAATGGAGCTTGGCAGGGCATGTGGCCAGACTAAGAGAACCTAGATGGACTTGCAAACTCTTAGAATGGAGACCCAGAACAGATAAACGCAGTCAGGGCAGGCCACCAACACGCTGGGCGGATGACATAAAGAAAATCACCACAAACTGCCATTTTTTCATCGGTCGTTATCTAACTGCTGTACCACAATGCAGCTTGACTGACACTAAAGAAAATTTTGTAAAAAAATATTATCACATAATGCAGCAGATTTTCCAACACACCAAAAAGATCTAGAGTTAAAGTTGGGTTTCATAGTTATTATGAAAGAAAGTAACCTACCACCACTTTGTTGACTTCTCGGAAGAGTCATAGAGCTACACCCAGGTTCTGATGGTCGTGTGCGAGTAGCTAGTGTAAAAAGTAAAAGTGGAATTGTAAAGTATGGGATAACAAAATTTTGCTTATTGCCATTAGATGACTGTGAGATTGATGAAGAAGATTTACAATAAGAAAATTTGTAGGATGTATTCAATTTCATTATATCTTTTTGTGATCTCTATAACATTGTAAAACTTTGTTGCGTTTCACGTTTAATTTGTTTTGTTGAAACTCTATTCTTTATTCTTTCATGAGGAGCGGAATCTTAAACTCTTTAACATAAAATCATGTTAACTGTCAATTACTTTTCAAAAAATGTAATTTTATCAATTTTATAAAAAAAAACGAATAATAATAAATAATATTCACTTCTGACGTTTATACGTTTTAAAGAAAATAATAATAATAATTAACAAAATTGAACCATCCACGAATTCAAAATACGTGCATCCAAAGCATACGAGCAAAAGGCACGCATTCAACAACAATTAATAGATTGTTATTCATTGGCCGTTCTTGATCTTATATGCAAACGAATGCTGACATGACCTAAAATATTACCTTACTATCGACAAGAACGCAATTTACAATAAGCGTTTGTTTAATTGTATATTAACCCATTTTATAACATGAATAATAAGAATGCGTGTAGTTTAGGTATTAATAATGAAACCACTAATAAACGTCTGAATATAATTTTATAGTGTGAAGATATCACCCACCAATAGTCATTGGAGGTTTACTATTCTTGGTCATTTTCAAGGAAGTAAAGTTAATTATAAAAATTAATTCAATATAAAAACAGTACACGTATTTATTGTCCCCACTTTTCAATTTATTCTTGCTGTTATTTATTTTAAAAGAATTTGCAAAATTGATTATTCTTAAGTAGGTGATTGGGTTCATCATTTTGCTGAGCTGTTTTGCGCATTTATTAGTAATTACTTTAAAATGTTCCTGTGCTTCTTCGTCTTAAATTTCGTTGGCGTTTTTAGCGTAAACAATAGTGTTTTTTTAGTGAATGGAAATTTAAGCGATAATGTTACGACCGATAAACTACAAAACTTTATTTCCATAAATTTAATTAAAATTTTTGAAGCTGTAAATACAATCACTTCCGATTTGTGTAGAAATGACAGCAGAACTATTTTGTACGGTCTTATTGAGAGACAAGAATGGGCTTGGAAAAGTAAGTTTTTAATTATTACAATCACTAATCGATCATTTATTCATACATATCTACATGGTTAATCTGGTTAATTATTATTCAATTGCTTTTTTCCAAGGATTTAATAAACAAATACTGCATCAAATCACTTACTGTTATAGTACTTGGAAATTTTCATTACGTAAGTTATTATGTCAATAACTTGATATTCAAAAACACTTGCATTTCTTGATTCAAATGGAATTTAACAATAATTTCATTAAAAATGTTAAGAATGGAAAAATAAATCGTCACTTATGTCTTTGGTCTAAGATTTACCAGAAAAGACCTCGAACATGTCTAATTTTATGGGTTTATATTTTCCTTACATTTCCAAGTTGGGACAATGACCATAAAAGTAATAAAATTAATCATTTCACTAATCAAGTCTCAGAATTGACTTCCGTTAAGTTTGGTTAAATTGGTCTTATTTTGAATCATTTATTAATTAGGTATTACCTAACTCATTTGATAAAACCTCGTTCAGCCTAGAGAAATGTCAATTAATTTTTGATTTCACGTGTTTTAACAAAAAAAAATTATTACACTTTTTCCACCCTTCAATTGCTATTTATTATATTAACCATATTATTCAATAATGTATTGAAAAACAAGTGTCACAACTTTTTGCCGCACAAAGACAAATATCACAATAGATTCCTATAATTGGTTGTATTTATCACATTAATTTTTAAATTACAGTTTGAGAGCGTTAGCTACGTTATAATTAATCTCTTAGATTTAAGGAAAGTGTTGTTTTGAGTAGTTGTTTTACTATTACCCGCATTCCGCTCTATTTCTTGAAGGGAAACAGCTTGTTTTATTAGCTTCTCGTTTTAATTCATTTTTTATCGAAGAAACCAGTGGATACTTTTATTTTTTAGGTGACAAGTAAAAGTTTGTAATTGAAAGTACTTGACGGATAAAGGAATTTTCTACAGGTTTGTTCATCCCGCCGCCCTTAAAATGATAACAATCTCAGCAGCGCTAAGCCAAGGATGTGTGCCGCCCATGTGCAAAAATAACTTGCTTCCACTGAGTTTAAGCGTGGTAACATAATATTTGCTCTGGTGTTAAGATGCATACAACAGCAGCCGCAAAAAGCTATTTTCTGTAAAAATAAAGAACATACAACGTTCAAACAAAAAATCTAGGAAGAGAAATTATGATGCTATGCCCTTCGTGTAATAGATTTTCAGTTTTCCTCAAGTCCGTTACATCTAAATTCTCGCAAATTTCTTCTTCAATTCTTATCACTGCCAAATTTGTATGTAAGTCTTTGCGGGCTCATTATATCATTATACAAATCAATTGAACTAATATTCATTTCATTTGTGGATATGGATCTGTTGGTTTCGTTTGTAAATCCCTACAACAATTAAGTAATTTTTCTTTATTTGTAGTTATGGAAGTTAGATTATTTAAAAAACCAAAAGCGTTGTTAACCCTTAATTAGTCGCGTCGGTGTACTCAGTACACCGAACGCACGCGTCTGCGTGTAATTGTCAGAGTTTTCTATACTCGGCATTGTAAGCTTAGGTATCCCTTAAGCTAGTTGTGCTTCAACAGTTGTCTGAGTTAGAAGTGTCTTCGATAACAGTTACACGAATTTTGATTGCTGTAATCGTGTCAAGTGTAGTGCGTACACGTAGCGACTAATTATGTGAGTATTGTTTTCTTACGTTTTACTACGAGCGGAATGAAATTAACGTTAAGAATAATTGTTTTATTTGTTTTTTTTACTTTTTAGGTATTCAATACCCATTAGAGATCCTAATCGGCTTTCCAAAGCAGAACTGGCAGATATGGCAAAAGCAATTATGGAGGAATTAGCAGAAGAGGATGAAGTTGGGGAAGCAGAAGACGATGCTTCAGAGGAAGAAATAATCGAAAGCGAGCATAATACTGATTCCGAAGAAGAAGGCGAGGAAACTAAAGAAGATGAAGAAAGGCAAGAATTTGATAGTGCAGAAGTTGAAACAATCGAAGATGCACACAAATACTTATGTTTCATTGGTAAGAATAAAAAACTATCTGGAAAAAGCATCAATTTGTTCCAAATATAAGAAAACGAGTCAGAGAAATATCGTAAAAATTTTTCCTCGATCTTTACTAAAAAGGAAGATGTTGCAGATGAAATGATGGCGTTTTCTCGGTTCATAACAATACAAATGGTGGATGAAATTACTAACTGTACAAATATTTCTATACGTACAAAGCAAGATGCCTATTCAAGAGGTAGGGATTGTAAGGAAACAACGCGAGAAGAAATCCTTGCATTTTTGGTCTTCTTTACATGGCAGGCTTAAAAAACAGAGCCACACTAATTTTAATGAATTATGGTGTAAAGATGGGACTGGCTCTGAAATTTTCCGAGCTTGTATGAGCGCTAGAAGATTTTTATTCTTATTGGTAGCCATAAGATTTGACAATATAAATGACCGACCCATTAGAAGAGCCACAGACAAAATGGCTCCTATTAGAAATTTTTTCGAAGGATTTGTTGGTAACTGTAGAACAAATTATTCTATTGGTGAGTTTATGACCATAGATGAGACGTTAATACCATTCAGGGGACGTTGTAGCTTTATCCAGTATCTTCCAAATAAGCCAGCAAAATATGGGCTAAAAGTTTATGGTCTTTGCGATTCAAAAACTTTTATGTTGGTAATATGGAATTGTATTGCGGAAAACAACCTGACGGCCCCTACCAATATTCTAATTCTCCAGCTGAAGTTGTCCAAAGGTTAGTAGAGCCTTATAAAGGCAAAAATAGAAACTTAACTTGCGATAATTGGTATACTAGCTACCCTTTAGCCAAAATCTACTAAAAGATAAGATTACATTGGTTGGTACACTTAAAAAAATAAAGCCGAAATACCGTGTGAACTTCTTCCAAACAAATCGCGGCCAGTTCCATCATCTATTTTGCATTCCAAAAGACATAACCCTTGTATCTTACAGCAAGAAAAAGAATAAAGGAGTTTTCTTATTGTCAACAATGCATGAAGACGATAAAGTAGATGCTGATTCTCAAAAGCCTGAGATAGTATTATTTTATAATTCTACTAAAGGTGGCATCGATGCTGTGGATCAAATGTGCGGCAATTATACCGTACAAAGAAGAACAAGAAGGTGGCCATTAGTTATCTTTTTCAAATTTTAAACGTAGCAGGTATAAATGCTAATATTGTATTTAATCATTCTTCTCATAACGTGAAGCCAAGAAGAATTTTTTGAAGGAATTATCACTTTCGCTGATGAAACCTTATCTAGAGCAGAGAGCAGATATAAAAACCTTACCTGTCGACATAAAACTATTTTGAAAAAGAACTATTTACGAAACAAAGAAAGTAATGAAAATGTACAATTACCAAACAAAATAAGAGGAAAATGTCAAATATGCGAGTGGAAAAAAATAGAGTGACTACAATACAATGTCAAATCTGTAAAGTACTTGCTTGTAAGGAACATTGTGTAATGGTATGTATTAACTGCCAAAACAGTGACGAAACTACCGATGAAAGTTCCTAAACAAATACTATTTTGTGTTAAAATCTACCAATACTTCTAGTAAAGTAGTTAAAATAGATAGCTATTTATAAATTATATTTTGGTTTTTTAATTACTAAGGTTATGTGATTAAACTACCTTCGTTTTTTTTGTATATTGTACTTACGCTTACTGTTTATATATTGTTCACTAAATAACTATAATGTTTTATAATAAACTTTTTTTAACTATTTAATACAACTAGTTATTATTTATAGACACTAAATTATAAAAAAATACTCTTATATCTTTGTTTATTCCATTCAGTGTACAAAATACACTGCGCGACTAGTTATGATATGAATGGCAACGCGACTAGTTAAGGGTTAAAGTGATTTAACTGTTGAAACTTAATTTTGATAATGCTACATCCAGAATATAAAAATAAAATAAGAAAAATGTCAACAGTTAATTGTAACGACATGTGTGCGTTTAAAGTGTGGCTTTATCGACACACGTGTTTCAAGCATTAAAGCTGTCGCTTAGATAGCGCTATGCACTTTAAACGCACACATGTCGTTACAATTAACTGTTGGCATTTTTCTTAGTTTATACTATTCATACGTGTCAATGTTTTACACGAGATGTCGTAAGACACACATTTTGCTTATAAAAATAAAACTATACTTAATTTAACTCTGGCGATTCAACTGGTTCATCCTTATGTTCATAATTAAATAAAATCTTTTTATTCTTGGCCTAACGGAACTTACTGATGAAACCCAATTTCACGGTCTATCGCTTCAGCAATTTCTTTAGCTTACTTAAGGATATCAGTAAAACCACTTTCTGATCTTAAATCAATAATATAATTATTAATTTCATTTAGCATTTTTACTACCTCTGGGTAAAATAATATTACATTTTTGCATAATCTTACTTATAAAGTTTATTTTGATAAAATTTTATACCAAATCACTATAGAACAAACAAATTTAAACGATTTTATTTTATTAATTAATTATTGTGCAAAGTTTCTTGTGTCTTTGTCTCTTGATTTATCATGATAAAGGGAAAAGAGAGCATCATATTTTTTTTCTAAATAAAATCTAAGTGTTTTAATAGCACATAGGTATTATGCTTCCCCACCTTGTGTCCGATAGTGGTTTTACAGTCACAGTAGGAATCTCCTTCATAAGAATATGCCAACGGTAACTAGATACTGAAAAAAAAACACATATTTTCTGAATAATACCAAAAAAAAAGAGTTACTTTAAGAGAGCATTTCGCGGCATCGTTATGACTATGTGCTGCATACGGCAGAAAGAAAGCTCTAGGATTTATATTTATAATTTTGTTTGTAGCCCCGCATATCTTTTATGTCAATATTTAATTCTTTCAAATAATTTACCAAAAAGGTTGTTAAACTTTCGACCAGTTGTGTCTGTGACTGGACAGAACCCAGAATCCTAAAAATGCTCCCTAATTTCAATTTTGTTTGTATCATCATTCATGAAAACGAATCTTACAATTTCAGTTATTTGTTCTTCCTGACTAATATCCGGTGTACAATCTAAAATAATCGAATAATATTTGCATAATTTTAAAGTTTTAATTATATTTTCTTTAACTTCTTCGCTTATTTGAAAAATTAATTCGATTGGTATTTTATCACCTAAATAATGCAGCATATTACTGTTGTCGTTTTGAATTCTTTTGACGTGTTTCGCCATTACATTATCAAATTTTGCAATTGATTCAATTAGTTTTAAAAAACTACCATTACCCTTTTCATTAAGTTTTTGATTACTTCCTCTAAAAGCTAAATTTTGTCCAGCTAAATATTGAATAATGCAAATAATTTTTTCAATAATTGACGTTCATCTTTTTTTTCTAATTGAATTAAATTTTGGTTGATGAAACCAACAGTTTTTTCATTTTTAATTGATTTTTTAAGATCCACTTTTGACACTCTCAAAATGCCCTTTACTTTTTTTATGCCTATACAGGGTGTTTCAGTGAAAGCTGAATTATCGAACCCCAGGTTCCCTACCTCAAATTATTCAGTAGAACATTCCCTATGCCGTGTTTAATTTTTGCACGCTTTCACTGAAACACCCTGTATAAATTTTGAGATAACTGTCGCCAGTCAGAATAACCTTTGCTATCGTTAAAGGCACCTTCAAATACTAAAAATAATTTACAGCAAAATCAGAATACTGAATTATTTAATTTAGAATAAAAAACTAGCCACGTTCTAGGTATTTTCATTGTTACTTAGTTTTTTTATCAAAGTAAGTATTTGAAAAAGATATATTAAAATTGTCTAATGGATAAGCAATATTTTTAAGTTAAAATGGTCTTACTTCAAGAATACTTAATTTAATATTATCTGTTAAAATCTGTGGTCATAGAGCTGGATCGTTAAATCTTTCAACTTTTCTTTCTACCACAATAGTAAACGGACTAGGTGAGCTTGGTACTTTTCCGTGTCAACATCTTTTTTTAAGTATTCAACCAATTCTTTTTAATTACTCTGCTGTTATCATTAAAAAAAATACATTTTTAAAACAGATTAATTAGAACTTTAAACTTTTAAAAGTAGTTTTCTTATTCTTCTTGAATTTAAATTATCGATCAATATTATCTTGAATAAAACGGTACTATGTTCTGTAGATGTACAGCCTGTCCATGTAGTACGCGGACCTTTGATATTGCCTATAAAAATTAGATTTATTCAAGATGAGTTTTAGATTCCTCAGTGGCTACAATTAAAAAATGTTTTTAATTATACAGGGTGTCCCACTTTCATGGACCACTTGTCAACTTTGACATTTTAAATGGAAACACATATTTTTTATTCTAAATCTACGCGAAAATCTATGGGGACCTTATGTATACGAGTCTTACTGAAAAAGTAATATTTTTTGAGATATTGATTTTTAAACACTTTCTTTGGTCAATATCGGCTTACAGATATTTCAAGTTTTTCAGATTATTATTTGAAATATCAAACTCAAATTTTATTCACATTTAGGGTGGTAACGACCTTAACACTGTCCATGCTTTAAATTGATATGGTTATACTGGGTATGAGGAAAACAAACTCAAATTTTGTAACCGCAAATGATTAATAACTTGATAAAATCAAATGGAACATCCTATATATTTTTCCCCTGGTCGATGTTGAATTAAATTCTTTACAATTTAGTTAGCCGTGAAATTTGTTTTTTAAATCAAATATACACGTTTCATGAAAACATTTTTATTGACAACTTGAAATTATAAAATAGATCATTAAAATTTACAACAACATCGCCGGACAGATTATTTTAAATAGTCAAAAGGAATATCTGAATAAGGAAATGCGATAAGAATCGAATTAGTTTATTCCTAAAACCTTATTTATATGGGTCTTCAAAGCTCCAACGTTATCTGCTATTTATCCAATGTTACGATTCTCAACTGCTGATAACAATAACGATGTCAAATAACGTATCCTCTTCAGAGCAAACATGTTTCCTAGTATTTTTCTCATAGTTGACAATTGTAATTTTTTTTTAATCTCAGCTCGGAAGTATTATTGTGGTTCCTGATTATCTGCTTTGTAATTATGATAGCTGCCAATAAACAACTTCCATTCGATTTTCCTGTGGAATAAATCATATCTACTACTTCTGCTGTCGAAAACTCCCTCATTATTACTAACAATACAAAGATACAATAAAATTGTAACAGCATGGACAATTACTAACAAAAATAATAAACTTTTGACGTTTTTATTTCACCGCCTACTCAATTTTTCGATGATAATTTTCGATAAAAACGAGTTTCACGGTTAACAGTGGATTTTCGGTAGACTAACATGTTTAGCAAAATTGAAGAGAATTTAATTCTACATCGATCTGGCAAAAAATATACCGTTTAATTTTACTAAGTTATTTGTCATTTTCGATTACAGGTTTGACATTTTATTTCTCATATCCTGTATAATCAATGCAAACTTTTAAATAATGGATGGTTAAGGTCGTTACTGCCCTAAATGTAAATAAAATTTGAATTTGATATTTCTAGTAATAACCTAAAAACGTAACATGTCCGAAAGCGATATTGACCCAATTAAATGTTTAAAATCGATATTTCGAAAAGTATCATTATTTCAGTAAGATTAGTATACATAAGTCACCATAGTTGTTCGATTTAAAATGTCAAAGTTTACAGGTGTTACATGAAGGTGTAACACCCTGTATAATTAATAATATTTTTTAAATTATAGACACTAGACAAACCTAAAAGAATGGTCAAAACCAATTTTGAAAAATACTACTTTTTAAAGGCAATATCAAAGGTCCGCGTACTACACGGGCAGGCTGTATGTACACTCATGAAATTTAAAACTTGGATACCACAATTTCTGTAAACAAAAGTTTGCACATTGTGAAGCGGGCTTAAGGGTATCATTTACAATTCTAACAGAAGGTAGTCTCAACAGGGGTTATCTTATAGAAGGACTGTAGAATGAATCATTACACTAAGTACGTTTTAGAAAATAGGTAATTTACGTTGCTTACTTAATTTTTTCTTTAAAGAATATATTTGAAGGTATCACTAATTAAACACCATAGCTCGATTAATTATCGAATCAAAATTTTGTTTAGGAAATGTTTACAAAATAAAATTAGAAATAATTTTGATTTAAAAACGTCTACAAGCAATAACTTTTAAATTAAATCAAAAACTAAACATGGTTATTTGGGTTGACTGATTATTACTTATTTTTAAATAAATCTAACCTACTAATTATTGTAAGTTATTAAAAAAAATCATTAAACTCTCTATTCATAATATTTAGTCCTTACAAAATGTATATTTTATGACGTTTCATTTTTTCTGTAGTTAATATAAAAAGTGAAAATAAAAACTAAGGCAATTCTTATTGTCAACGTATATATTTAGTTTTTTGACAAGAATTTATAGTTATAGTTTAAAATTAAATGAAAAATTTTTTTTTTTAAATAAAGGTATTACTATATAAATAAATATAAGAAATCAATAATGGGTGTGACCTCCATTATTATTGATACATTCTTGGAGGCGTCTGCTCATTGACGCTATCAAGGTATCAATATAATTAATATTAATCGTTTCCCATGCGGTATCAATGGCTGCAATTAGTGCATTACGGTTTACTGGTATAAAATTTGGCCCTTGTTGTCTTCGGATAACAGCAAGTATTCGAGCCCAAACATTTTCGATAATGTTAAAATCTGGGCTTTTTGCTGGTCAGGGTAACAGCTCCAAGTTATTTTCTCGTATCCAAATAGTGTTTTTTTTTGTCATCACCACCACCACTTCAGTTCGTAATAATCCCTTTCCATGTTAAATAAGTAAAATACTTCCTGGACTTGACTGACACTAATAGAACTCAGTGAATATATTTATTATTCTGTGATAGTAGCTTGGATTATGGTAAAGTATATTATGCTTCATTCCCAACAAAGAATTTTTATTTATGTACGGGGGTATCTCAGTTATTAGTGAAGGTGGAGGGATGCGATTTTGGCAATACCGTGCTACTTTTTTATGAAACAAAAGATGCCGTAAGTAAAATTGTCGTATTATCCTGCCTTCATTCAGGAAATTTATAAAATTATCACCAAAAAATATTGTTTGGACTGTTTTAATTAAAATCATTTACCTCGTAAAGTATAGTTCAGAAGCGTTCATCAGCGTTCTCTTTGGTGTTAAGAAAACACTTGAGCATATCGTATTTTTCATAATGCTTCAATTCTTACTAAATTTATTAAAAAAGCTGCAAATTAATAACGGCACTGATACCTAATTCTTACTTTAATATTATTTTAATTGAATATATACTACAATTTTGATATTTACTTTGTTTGAATAAAATTAATATATTTTTAGAGTATTTTTGTCTGAATTAGGTATTTTCTTGAAATAAAACCGTTTAACCAACTATGATCATGGGATGTTAATTTCGTTATTTTAAAAAGTTTTGACATATTTGAAAATAAAAACATCAACTATTATATACTGTTTTAAAGAAAAAAAAATGCAATTTAATGATATTAATATGTACAGGGTGTTCCATTAAAAAAATTATAAGTTTGGGTCTAATCTTAAAAACGGTACCTCCAAGAAAAAATTCAAGCACCCCATTGAATTCTACGCAAACAATTCAACCAGAATCAATATTTATTTTTCTGATAAGTCAACAGATAGTCGAGCTACGAGGGGTGCTTAGAAATGCTACCTTTTTAAAATCGCGCTGTATCTGAAAACCAAAGAGGGCTACGACGACAATTGTACTTACGGCATCTTTCGATTTATAAAAAAGTGGCACGATATTGCGAAAACCCTACGTTATTATTTGTTGTTTTAAAAAAGAAAGACGCATGTAATTAACAAATAACGTTAGCTCATTCGATTTATATCACTGAACATTTTGTTGCATATACCAAAAGTTGTGAATCATAACTGGGAGGATTATATGCATAAAAAAACGAAATATATGATAAAAATATGCATACTAAAGGTAAGTATGCACGACAATATGTAATATTTTTTTATTGTTAAAAATGCATTAAAAAAAATTTTTTCTAACTTTTTTAACCTTAACTGTATTTACTTGTTACAATAATAAATAATTGTTAACATTTGTACTGTACATGTTTTTATTGATTTACAAAATGAAAAAAATAAGAATTTACCGCAGAATTCCACATCGCCCCTATAAGCCAAAATAAAATTGCGACAATAGAATTTCTAACAACTTTTTTTTCCTCAACTTTTTTGTAAAATTGATATTGTTGGAGATATTGTTACAACAATTATTGTCCGATGATTGTTATATCTCAGTAATTACTTATCAGATCAAAAAATAGTTTAAATAAAAGATGTGTACAATTGAATTATAAACAACTTTTATTTGAAACAAGAATGTGTAAAATGAATATTTTTCTAAATATGTTGAAATTCGAAAATCTTTGTAGGTTAACTGTCCTGTTGGTTACATAGAATTTGCCCAAAATCTAATCAAATCTGCGAAATTATTATAAATAAGGTCCATGTGCAAAGCTTCATAAAAATCGGATGGGTGGTTTTTTTGATATCTTGTTGACATACGGACGGACGGCCGGTCGTCGACATAAATTTTTTTTTTTTGTATTATAACTTACTAACTCTAATTTGTCGGAAAAAAATAAAAAAAATGGGGTGTTAAAATTTTCGGTTTGGAAACCGTCGCATAACTCCCCATCTTATTTTATAAGATGTGGAGTAATTCATTTTGATAACGCATAATAGACTTTCAAATTTACTAGGTAACATTGATACCATTTAAATGTCATCTAAAAAAGTTAATTCAAAATAACAAATACAAAAGTCATTTATTAAAATTTCTTTTTGAATTCTGACAAAATTCAAATTACATAAATTTAGAAACATTACTCATAGATAAAGATATGTATGCGTTTTTGTGTGTGGTTAGATTGTTCCCTTAGCTACTAATTGAAAAAAAAACTACTGCGGCCACTTTTCTGTACTTTACATGTTTGGGGGTTTGCAAATTTGCTTGTTACTAAATGTGACTGATAAATTCTCCTTAGGTGTTAATTTAACAAGGTTTACAACAAGTTAAAAGTTATTTATGATGCCGACAATACAGTCTCCGGAAATTGGCAATAAATACAACTGTCTGAATAAAAATGACCGAATATGCAAGGATACACTGCACTACTGTTAATGAATAAAGCATTAAGATGTCCAAATATGGAATATATGAAATTATTAATTAGCATTAATTAACTGTATCAATGTTGCTTGTCCACATTATTGATATTATTTATATATGTGCACAAAATAAAATATATGCGCCTTGAATATAATCCGCATTTTAATCATAATTAACCTGTAACTGGAAAATATTAAAAGTATTTGCATTAATTATAATTAGTGACTGGACTGCTTATACGAAGTTTAAACTCTTAGCAATATACCGCACCTCTAACTTGCCGCCCGGGTGCTATGCACTGAATCTCAGGTACTTATTTTGGTGGAAGTCTCATTATTTCGTTATTAATGGATTTCCCGAACTTTGGATTGCTTAAAATGCATGGGACGTATCTTGAAATATCTTGTCTTTTTTTGTGTATCTTGTATACAGGGTAGCTTTTATGTATGGAACCAAGGCTCTGTAGCCAAAACGGTTGAAGGCATCATTCTGGAAATTTTAGGGATTAAATCTGAAGCTATTTCACATAATTTGACACAATCAAAAATTTCTTTGCTCGATAATTTTTGACACGGCCGCCATCTTGAATTTTTTTAAATAGCAAAATGGGTCATGTGATATATCATTTGAAAGCTTATTTTATTTACTTTGTAACTGAGTTTGAATATTTATTATGGTTTAGTGCAAGCTGATATGCTGATGTTTTGGGCTGATGAACTACATCCATTAATACTGCCAGTGAATTATCCTCTGTAGCCACTGTTGTTGGTCGGCCACTTCTGCGACGGTTCTTAACACTCCCAGTGATATTATACCGTCGTAAAGTCTTGGTCACAGTAGATCTCACTATAGGATTCCTATCAGGGTTTTCAGCATTGAAGAGTTGGCAAACTTCTTTATGCGTGCGTTTTCTATGGCCGTAACCAACCATCATAAGAATTTGTAATCTTTCTGATTCAGTTAGCTGATTCATTTTACGAGACGGTTCTAATTATTGAATAATAATAAACTAGTAATGAGAATAACTGATGTTTTGACGTTATAACGTCACCTAGGTAACGTGTCAAAAGCATCGTCACCTAAATTAAAAGGCGATAATACAAATAATTGCAGAAATAATTATTAGAATAAATTTTTAGGTATTTCCTCCAAATACAACTTCAATGTTTCTAGTCAGTTGCAAAGTAAATAAAATAAGCTTTCAAATGATATATCACATGACCCATCTTGCTATTTAAAAAAATTCATGATGGCGGCCGTGTCAAAAAATTATTGAGCAAAAAATTTTTGAATGTGTCAAATTATGTAAAATAGCTTCAGATTTGATCCCTAAAATTTCCAGAATGATGCCTTCAACCGTTTTGGCTACAGAGCCTTGGTTCCATACATAAAAGCTACCCTGTATAGTAACCACGTTCAAATATTCTTTTTGTTTTTATTCTGTTAAAATATCCTCTTTCATGGATTTCCTTAATTATTTCTGTAAGCCCATTGCGTTTGGCACAACTAGTAACTCTTTCCTTCTATCGCATTGGTAAAGAATGTCTTTTCTTATAATGAAATATTAATGATTGTTTTCTTTCCAAATATCTTTTATAGTTTTAATCATCGAATCGTCTTCTTGATCCGTCTTTAATTTTAAACGTTTTGTATGATTGGGTACAGGCGTAAATCGTCTGCGTGTTACACATTACTTTTAGAACTATGCTGGACTTCATAATCTTACTCTTCCAACAAAAGAATGCAACGCGCGACTTTATGATGCTTGTATTTCTTCACTATAGTCTTCTGAAAAGCATATAGAGTCCTTTGTAATCTTAAAGCGACGTCCTAATAAATAACTTCGAAATTCATTAAGGACTTCAATGATCTTACTTGCGTAATAAACTTGCAACTTATTGACGTCTTTTGATATTTGCGGGCTACTCAACAAATCCCTCCTGATTTGCGTCACTATGTACTACTAACAGATTTTTCTCATCTTCAAATTTGAAAGGCTGGTTATTTTTTAGGAAGTCGCTCAGTGATTCCGCTGTTTGAGAATAGTGTGGAATAAACTTTTGGAAATATCCTGTCAGTCCTACGATACTTTGCACTTCCTTCGTGATTTTCGGTGCTAAAAATAGTTTACCTTCTTCTATTGCATGTTCTAACAACTCTATTCTGTTTACTATAGAAATCGACTTTTCTTCATGTTTATCCATATTTGTCTGCAATCTTTACCATATTTATTATTTCAATAGCTCCTTTTTCATTTTTAGTGGTAGTCAGCCATATATGACAAAGCAGTGCTTTTTTTAGATATGTTTTAAAATATTGAAATTATATTATTATTACACAACAAATTGATACTGACAATTATGTGTTATAAAAGCAGTATACTTCCGACTTTCTTTGTCAACTTCAACGTGGAATAATCTATTCTTTAAATCTATTGCACTGAAACCTCAAGCTTCTTGTAGTCGGTTAAATATGTCTTTAATTAACGGAAGTGGATTGTTTATATTTCTATAATCAATACACAGTAGTAAAGATCCGTCCATTTTATTGACAAGAACTGCGTGGTTAGAATAACCTAGCATGCATTCATAATTAGTAACTATTGTGTGTATTCTACACAAAGATTTTTACACTTTAGGTTTAGATAATACATGCAAAATTATCAATTCTACCCATGTACGAAAAATATTTTTGCAAAAACGGTTTTTATCTTTGGCAGATACCTACACTCACATTAATCTTTTGTACTTAAGTATTGCTTGTGTTATTTATATAAATTTTAACAAGACTACATGTTTTTTAAAAGTTTTAATTGTTGTTTTTTAAAAGTTTTTAAATTGACCTATCATCTATTGATGAATTTTATTATTAAATTGACTACCAACTTGTTTGTATAGCCAGGTGGGTCCAATCAATCTCTTCTTAATTTTCAACATTTAAAAAAAATTATTTTTCACATCTTTTTAACAATTTCGAGTATAAAATTTTAAAGCAGTACCAATATTGGTGAATTTTGTTCACTCTTAATCTAAATAATGTAAGGCGTTTTTCAATCATTGTATAATTTGTATATTGTTGTAAAAAAATTAATTTCCAGCTTTGATAAATCTCACACAATGGTGGGCGAAACGTCGGCGATTACAACCTACTGAGTTGAGTATTCTTCCCACCTCCACCTAGAAGGGCTCTTATAGAGTACACACAATATTAAAAATTTTTGGAGGCAACTTTACCTCTAATTAGTAAATTTGATTCTAACACTCAGTTCATAATAATTCCATCTTTATTGATGAGTACTTCATTTGCTTAGCAAGCAAATTTGAGAACTGAAAATATCGTCTATATTGTCTATTTTTCGATAATTGTATTGAAATAATCAAACTGGTGCACTGCTTAAAAAAGGGATAAATTTACTTTGGGGGTTTTCAAAGATAGTGGCCGATTTTCTCATAAACATGATGACCAATTATGTTCATTAAACGGCCAGTATCTATAAGTCCGTTCATTAAAACAGAGTCAAATTTAATTTGCTTGTGACAAGAAAATAACGCACATCGTCATTGCGTAGACACTGACCTACGACACATTAAGTAGGTTTATCCCTAAAACTATTACATCTAAAATATTTTACACCCTTTCATATGGGTTCACAGTTCCTTGCAACTAAAATATTATATTTCTTAAGTAAAATGTGTGTGTTTCGACATCTCATGTAAACATTGACACTTATGAATAGTATAAACTAAGAAAAATGCCTTGGCTTTATCGGCAACGTGTGTTACATGCATTAAAGCTATCGCTTAGATAGCGCTTTGCACTAATACACACATGCCGTTACAATTATATATCTTCTTCCCCTCCATCATCTCGCTTTTTTCTTTCCGTCTTCTGCTCCGTCTAATGATTCACTAGCATGTTATGTAACTTAGCAATGCTTACTTTCCTCGAAAATTCTACTAGCATCTTCTTTTTTAAAATCTTGTACAAAGTTATACATTTTTAGCTATACCAGAAATGTTCCGATGGAGTTTCATCTTTTCTAAAACTGATTCGGAATTTCAATTCGTAAATCTTTCGTCTTTAATGTCGTCATTATCTTTAAAACTATCACCTCGCCATTGTAAGTTACCCCAAGAATATCGCAGTTTAAAATTAATTTCACCAGCTTAAAACGTTTTTTTACATCTACCATTTTATTTTTATTTTCTTCCGAATCCACTGCGAATGAAAGTCCTGCAAACTCGTAAAGTTGGAGCCTATTACACAGTAAGTTGACTCTCGAAGTAATAAGTCCTTTTTATTTCAAATATTTACTTCTTTTTTGAACACTCTGATTTACGTAACTAACATTTTTAATTTTTCTTTAACCGTTCTCAAATTACTTTAGCTTACTGTTGCAAGGGCTCTCGTATTCAAATTCCGCTCGAGTCGTCAAAATTGTGAGTTTGACTGACTTTGTTTAACAAATTACACATTTATCATTTAGATACAAACTTAATTTTAATTGGACTTAACGGTCAGGCACGTACTTCAATCATCAATTTCTTACCTTAGAATTCAAGCTGCCCTAAACGCTTTCGTACTTGCTCATATTCGGTTTGCATCGCCATTGCAAGACATTTCTACATATGAATTACTAAGATAAACATTAAAATAAAAATATTTACGTAATGAATTACGTTATTTGATTTATTATTTGTTTTTTCAGTATTTAGTTGATTACCTGAACGCCACGGCTTTCCCTCATAATTTTCTTTTTTTTGTGCTTCTAAAGTCTGTATACTATTGGCGCGGAGTAATAAATCATAATTGCTTGAAATAATTCTTTATTTTCTTGTGAAAGCGGTACTTCTACGGTTAAGTAAAAACCAATAAATTCTAACCAAAATACGATCATTGTGCCGCTCTTGCAGCATATCGACCCATCTAGGGTTTGAGAACAATAGTTTAATCTGTGTAAACACGTTGCCATCAGCCCAGGTACTGACGAAACGAGAATCATAGCCGTAGATGTGGGTATTATACCAAGATACAAAAATAATGGTATATAATACGTAAGAAGTAAAATTTGTAATGTGATCTACTATACAAATAAAATAAATAACATATAAATAATATATGACATAAATATAAAATAAAATAGTAATGCAGATATCGTCAGTACATTTATTACAATTACAATTAATTTGCGGGGACCGTATCAGGTACCTACGCCACTGCAATACGGGAGATTCGATAATTCTGACAGGTTTATTACTCCCCGCCAAGAGTATACTGAGTATAGCAGAATTGAATAATTTCTTTTGTTTTGTTGTTTTCCTATTACTATGAAGAACAGATGACTTAACTTCAAAAATTCCATTTTTATAACAAGGACCCAAATTAAATAATAATGTCGAGTTGCTATTGTGAATCTTATAATACAAAACGATAAATAATAAAGTCAAAAATCTGAAAGGTACCATATACTTTTAAAAGGTACATATACTCTTAAAATATTAATCTGGAAGTATTTGGTAAAATATTTAAGAAGTGTCCGATATTTTACAGCATGATTCCTCAGTTGTTTTTAAGGAAAAACCTCATATAAGCATGGGTTCACAATGCCTTTATTTTTGAGATGCAGGATGTTAAAGATTGATTTTTATGATGTTTACTGGAAGTTTGTCAAATTCTATTAGACCTAAATTGTTTGGAGCTAATAGACATGGATTATTTGTTGTTGTGTTAGAACGGTACTTAGATTTCACAAAATGATGGCCTTGCATAAACTTTTTCCTTAAAAATAAATGAGAATCCTAGTGTAAAATGTCGGATTAAATAACACTCTGTATATTATGTATGATTTTTTGGGGATTAATAACCGAATTTTTGTATAATATCGTTCACCATCCGTTGTGGATTTTAATTGATGTTTTGTATTAATACGGTGATTGTATGCAGTATGCATAATCCCAGTTAGATTGCAGTATTGCTTTTAATTAATTGATCAAACATAAGTGATGAGGAAGTATTGTATCGTTTTAAAATGTTGAATTTGTTAAATCGCTTTACAATGTTCGAAACGTGTAAAAACAAATTTATCTTTTTATTTATTTAAACAAAAATTATTAAAAAACTATAACATAAACAGAATTAGATTAATAAAAAAATAACAAGAATAGACGCCGGGCTTGGAAACCTCAATCGGTCTTCTTGGAGCTGTAACAGAAGTAGTTTCCTGCTAGTTAGTTGCTTCCTTATATTTAAAGTACCCTCAAAGTCTATACCAACTACTACAATCCGATTTCTTAAAATTTGAAATTCGTTTAACTAATAAGGCGTTTTCCAAGTTCGCCAAAAACTATTTAATTATTGTGGTGATTAGAGATTTTAAACTAATACGGCATAAATCAAATTTTAATTGTAACACGGTTATTATTTGATTTAGTGTAATTATTGTTTTTCTTTCGGACACTCTCTGTTTTGGACACGACCGGACGGACGTATTTAAACCCGCTAAACTAATAAAATCGTAGCGATGAAGACAACCTTTACGCAGATAGTATTAATTTTTGTAAAAAATATTCATTTTACAAATTTCATCGTCGTTACGATATTAATTCTATTATTTTCATTATTATGTTCACGGAGACTTAGATGTAATGGTATAAGTCTTACCTGTACAGTCATATACAAAAGACAAAATTACGAAATAGCACTGATTCTAAAAGGATGATTATGTAAAAAAACTAAATTACGACTAAATAACTATGAAATAATTATATTTAAATTATGTAGTTCTCATATAGTTCGGGTGTACAATTTTTTAAGTATCTTTATCGCTTTCAGAACTGTTATTCATACATTGACTAATTCAGTATCATCACTTTGCTTTTCTAAAATAAAACTACCCACTATTGCGCAAGATTTACATTGATTAGTTTAGCTTAGTACTTCACACTAAATAACAAAAATAAAATTACGACTTAAAAAATACAGGGTGTTTCATTTGAGTTGAAAAAATTATTACTCTTTGAAGATGTCAAAATGTAAACACTTAGTATTAGGTATATTTTTTAATGTATGGACACATCTTCGTTTACTACAGCGCAATTTTCTCCATTTTTCTAATGAGTTTTCATAATAATAACACGTTTTTCTGTTGTGTAACGCTCCATTTTAATTAATTAGAACAATCATAGATGATAGCTATCAAATTTCAGAGTTGCCACATACATGAAAAAAATTACACAAAAGTTAAATAGTGCGCTCTTATTGAGACATCCTTTATAACAAAGTAACAAAAAAATAAATATTAACGTACACGAATAAAATCATTTATTATGGCTAATGTTTCAGTGTTTGATTCATCAGCCAAATTTCCAGTTGGACTATTGCACGGATCATATTACCAGTTGGGAAACTTTGACGAATGTCTTTCAGTAAAGCATTCTGACAATTTTAGTTTTTCAAATTTCCAAGGACAATACTGTCTCGCAGATGTAAGGTTGGAACCAAACGACACAAAGGAAGAATACCTATCCGTACTTTTAACCCAATTCAACAAAGTTATATTTTAAATATCAAATGAAATTTCGAAATAATTGTTTCTCCAGTTACAGATGAGAATATCGTATAATAATACATTACATTGGTCAATATGTGTACCATCTACGTGTGTTTCGACAGATGTTGAAAAGTTTTTAAGTAAATTGTTCAATAGTGTTATTACTTATCAAAAAGCAGACGTTCAGGTGTCTTCACTAAATTGTTATACCCAAAAACACGTTCCGTATGATAGTTCTGAAATTGTCTATTGGTAATTTGATTGTCAATTGCTATTTTGATATTAAACATAATTTTATAGTTCTATAATCGCACTATTTTCAAGTTTGGTATTGGTAGCAACAATATACGATATAGTTTACAGAAAATTTAAAAAACCCGTTAAAACTGATGAAAACATTTACCACAAAATAATCATCTCATTTTCCTCAATAGAAAACGTAAACAAGTTATTAAAGTGCTCTCCATCCACCGATACGAGTTTGGAATTTGTATTTGGACTTAAAGTTATTTCCATGATTTTGATAATCGGATCTCATACCCTGTTGTTTGTAGTAGGGGGTCCAGTGTTTAATGAAGATTTTTATGCTGAGGTAAGTGGTCAAGAATATAGTACTTACATTTGATAATTAAAAAAAAAAATGTTACAGTCCGTAACCAAACCCGAAAATGCGTTTTTATTAAATAATCCATTGTTCGTGGATACATTCTTATTGATTAGTGGATTTTTAATGAGCAGGCTTTTACTATTAGAATTGAATAAAAAGTCAGGAAAAGTAAACATTTTTATGTTATACGTTGCTAGATACATAAGGTAAGGTAATGCATTTGGCTATTTCGTTAAAAGTTGCGAACTTTAATGAAGGACTTAATTTACCCCATCTCGTATTAGAGTGATTTTACGCAAGAATTTTTGCCTAAGATTTAATGTTGTTTATTCCTGTTTTAAAACCATTAAGGTTTGATAGATTTGTTCAAAGAAATATACTTTAATATTTATATAACTGCACGAATCACAATGTGTTAAATCTACAGTTTTTAACCATAAAAAGTAATGTTTGATAATTTACTTCTTATTCCTATCTTATACTTGATACGGTAACTCGACACACTTAACGAAATGCTATCATATGACTCTATAATGCTTATCAGCGCATATTTCTTACCTGTTTTAAAGCATGAAATCAAAGAGTTCTCCAAACTTCTATTTCATTAATAAAAACTAACACAAGGGATTAATTAAAAGTATTTTTTAGATTAACGCCAGTTTACGCAGTTATAATTGGTTTGTATGCTACAATACTGAAAAGATTAGGTAATGGACCGTTATGGAACAGTAAAATTTTAACAGAGTATGACCGATGCGTACAATCTTGGTGGACAAATATTTTATATATAAATAACTACGTAAATGACGATAATATAGTAAGTAAATTAATACAGTGTAAGATTTACCAACTGAAGTGTTTCAGTGTATGTTCCAATCGTGGTATTTATCAGTTGATACGCATTTATTTTTAATGGCTCCTTTAATCGTATATCCGCTTTGGAGATGGCCTCGTGTAGGCAAAGTGTTATTAAGCTTATTTACGTTTACATTTGGAGTAATACCTTTTGGAATTACTTATTGGTACAAACTAGATCCTACTCAAATGGCGTATCCATCGTATGTATGAGAAACATTAATAGAGTGTGTGGATACTTTATTACTATGTTTTTAGAGAAATTTTTGGACATAGCTAAAAACTACTACTTTCGTTTTGCGTACATTAAAACACACATGAGAAGTTTATCTTATAGCATTGGCTTAATAATGGGCTACGTTGTGCACAAACTTCAGTCATCAAAGTAATCATAACCGTTATCATGATTTTAAATTATCAATATTTGTTTCAGAACAAAACTTTCGAAAACATTAATATATACAAGCTTAACAGTTTGTGTGGCATTTGGGATCTCTGCCGTTCATTCCATTACAATATTTTATTTGCCAAATTACAAATACGATGAGTTGGAATCTGCACTGTATGCATCTTTACACAAGATCGCTTGGAGTTTATGCCTTGGCTGCATAATTGTTCTATGTGCTACTAACAACTTAGGTAAGTTTGCTTATTAATTAATAATTTTATTTAACACTTGAAATGGAAACTAAAACGTACATTGTGCAATAAGTACTCAAATTACACATAGGTACTAGATAAAACCTAGCATGCTACGCATGCGTTAAGTCACAAAAATTAATTAGCTTCTAAAGAGTAGACAATCATGGACAATAATTGGCCTCAGCACTTACATTAACATTCATCAGTTGACTAATCAACATGAATGCAGGGTACATGGAATTCGTAAAATAAATCGAGAGTAGGTGTGGGCTCGCACAAGTCATAACATATTAATAAGAGATTCATGTGTTGCACGCTATGCGTATTTTTTAATTTCTAAATAATGTTTTATTGGGTGAACGTTAATCATTTAGAATATAAAATATTAGAAGGGTACACATTTTATAATAAAATATCTCAGTCCAAAGGGATAGTGGAAGGAATTGTACCCGTAACACTTGCACAGTTTCCCTTTGAAGGCCAAACTTAATCTCTAAAGCAGACATGGTCTAGAACGTGGCTCACTATTAGCTTGAAACATCCTAGCACCTAGTTTATTAACAAATTCAATAGTTTCCGATCTAAAAGCTTCAAGGGTGTCGACACTCAGGGACACGAAATGAACTAAATTAATGTATCTAGTGAACGTCTTTTCGTCTTGGAATTCGCTGTGGTTGTTGCATTTGTAGCAGATCTTGCAATGTTGGATGGGACTAAAATATCAGAACAGGTAGCATCCCAGAGTTATGCCATCTGGCCTCTTTCCATTAGAGCGAAGTATACCATTGGGTTCTAATATTAAAAGAATCTTGACCGTAGATAATACTTTTTGTAGAATTTTATTTAGCACTTGATGGCGAGGAATTCAGCCAGCGTTTTTCACACACCACAACCCATGTATTCTAGACTTGTCGACTTGCTCCCCACAAATACATTTATGAGCTTTGCTGAAATTTAAGCCCCATCGGAATGCTACAGCAATCTGGAATGCGTTGTCATTTGTACATGGAATGCAGTTTAGCCAAGCTCCTGAAGTTGGATATTGCAAAGCTAAGAATCTTGCAGTATCTGCTTCTGTAGAAAACGACAATTTACTGATTATTTTTGAAATATTATTTCCACAAAAATATAATTAGCACTTATTCAAATTTACTTCCAGACCAATCTTACGGCATTCATTTATTAAAATCTGAAAGTCCTTCAGCACGTTATTAGTAGCAAGACAACCATCGTCAAGATACCAAAAGTTAACTCCGTTGATAGTGACGTAATAATATTCTAAAAACCGAGGCTAAAAAGTAAAGGGCCACCAGGAGAAGAAGAAATAAAGACGAGCCATAAGATTGGTTAAAAACTTTAGAATGAAACTTTTAATTGATCTAAAAGCATTGCCTGTCTATCGTGTTAAATACACTACGGAAATCTATCTTTAGGACGACTTTCTCAGTTCCTTCGTTAAGATCACAATAAGTCCTAGAGACATGCAGTGCTGTTTACATCTCTCTTTGGATCCAAAGCCTAACTGTTGGTGACCAAAGAAATTTCCTAGATATCCCTTACAGACTAATTTGGCTGCTAAATCTTTAAAAAATACATCCTACGGCGATTGGCCTATCGCCTCCATCCTTCTTTGATAAGGCACTACTGAAGCTCAATAAAGTACGAGAGATGTGGCAGGAAGAGCGTCTCCAGAAAGGAGTAAATTAGTCAGTCTGCTAAGGGCTACCAATAATTTAATGCCCGAAGCTCCTTCTTCCTTGGAACAGTTCTCCAACTGACCCGTTTTAGTGTAAGGAAAGACAACTCGAAACGTCTAAAATTGATACAAAACAAAACTTGAATGCTGTTATCTACCACGCCTATCTTTGGAAGTGGCGCATTAAGATGCTTTTCCTGAAGCTGCTTCTATGTTCTCTTGCCTTTCATTCAACTCTCTCCCTCAAAGTGAACGTATGTTTCGTGTCTGACATATTTTGGAAATTTGACTGAGAATTCAGTATTATAAAAAGTAGGTTATCTGAAAAGTGGTCCCCTATAATATTAATGATTAGATGTGTCACTTGAATGTCCATTGCAGTGTTTATCTACCAAAGTTTTCTTCTTCGGTTTCGGCATGATGAATTGTATTTGCCTGATTTTGAACAGAAATATTTCGAATTGCTTAATGGAATAAAGGAAGAAAGTCTTTTATTTTAAAAGTCATAGTTGTGAATATTATCAATTAATTGATTTGCATTCACAGTGTACGAGGGCAATCGCAAAATTATCAGTGTGTGCATGTGTCATTTCATCCACTACATAATTTGGAGTAATAGCAGCCTCTCGGATAAGATGTAGTAGTTCGGCTCTCATAATGTGTGGTTTACATATGTGATTATCTTATGTGTCAACCATGCTTGTATATTAGCCTTTTTTGTTCCAGAGTTTGTTTTTATGACGTGATAATAAGTATTGTCCATAATACCACAAAATGTTGTTGTAAACGTGGCAAAATTTTTTTCGAAAACGTGTCCAGTTGTATCTTTATGGTAATTTCTAGTTTTCTTCGATTAAAAGCACAATAACTGATCTTCAACAAAGCCATTATTAGATCGTATATGACAAACTATTCTATTTTCTTTGCCCATAGGGTTTTTAAACCATTAGTTCACCATTGTACAAAAATCTGCGTACAGTCGGAATTGTTGAAACCAGTCTCGTCTGAGAAGTATAATTTTTGCTTTCTTCCTCGAAACTTACTGATTTCCCTTAAGAAACAACGCTTCTAAACAATGATATCATCATTTTCTCTACTGGCACTTGTACGAAATATTTGTGGGAACCTACGTACTAAAAGTACTACGTAGCAAAATTTGATCATCGCGAAGATCTTCTTATATTAGTTAATTTAGGATGAATGGTTTGAAAGGGGTGAACTCTATGCCTGAGCGCACATCTAGTTCCTTTGTCGATGTTGATCAAAATTAATAATTGTAGATTGTGTACTTTTGGTGAATGAATCACGTGTGTATATTGAGAAGAATCTCACCTGATGCTGTCGCAGTAATTTAAGTTTTAAGGTTAATCTGAGTTCTTTCAACCTTTTTCTTAAACTGATTAATGTTTCGTACACGTTTAAGGACAGAAAGAGCACCAATCTGACTCATAGTTCAACTTTAATCTAAACCACACACAATATACAAAACAAAATAATTTGACATGAGTGACATTTGTTATAATCAAAGTAGGTGTTAAAATAACCCACTTTTTGTTACTTGTCAGATTATTTTGACGTTTGTTTTGAAAATGGTAAATTAAAAGTCTTTTTTTTGCGGATGACCGCTTCTAACTGGTTATAGATGGCGGTCATACATGGTTTGTCTGTTTTTTCCCCCACCACTTAAGTTGTGTTACCGATTGTCACCCGCCAAAATATGTGGTTGTAAGCGGTCTTAGCATATAGGTTATGTATGATCGAACGTTTTTTATAACCTCGCTTGTGTTGCATTGAAAATGAATAATCAATTAACGTTTTATTTATTTGACTGTTATTTCAATTAATTCTGCCATGACAAATGAAGGTTAGGTTTAGATTTTTGCACCGCTACTTGTCCTTGCTTCAGTGACCGATACTAACTCACCTCACTAACCAGGTTATGAGAATTGTAACCGGTCACAGATTTAAAATGGCGACTTATGAGGGAACTTCCGTTATCGTCGGTAACCATTTTCGCCAAAACGCGTAATTTATCTTTTTCTGTAACCGGTTAAAAGCGGTCATCTCGCAAAAAAAAGACTAATATATTCTCTTTATCACTAATTTAAGCAATAGTTAGTAACTATGTTAATTACTTTTGCAATGAACCCTAACGTTAATAAAAAGGTTTTTTTAATTACAATTTTATATCAATTTTAACTGTTTTATTGATTTATAATAAATATGTAATTACATAATAGTATATTATACACCAACGTAGAGAAGAATTTGTTAGCTAAGAAAATCTTGTTTACGGTGGTTTATAACTATTTTACTAGTTTACAATCATAATTATCGTAACCATAGCAATTGTTTTCATTATTGGCTAGTAGTTTATAATGAAAAATTATTGACCACTAGGAGGTCAAAGCAGCTTCACAACTCGAAAGTGAAACAAAGTAATAATATGATGCTAGCTAGTAATGAAAAAAAATCATTATTAAAAGTTCAGAGTGATACTTAAATATTTTATCGAAGTATTATAAATAGGTACAATTAGTAAAATTAATGAACTTTTTAGAATCGAATAGTTGTGCAGCTTTTCTTCGTAATGATATTGTTATCAAGTTATCTAAATTTACACGAAAATATATCGGTTTTTAAATTGGTATACAAATTAATTAAAAACTTTATTTGGAATTGTTATGAAAATTATATCAAATTTTGCCATAATTTTTTTGTACAAGTTTTATGATTTTTTAGGTACGTTGAAGTCTTTTTTGTCATGGCCCCCGTTTGCCCCATTCAGTCGATTAACATACTGTGCCTATTTGGTAAATGGCATTATAGAATTGTATAGCTTGGGAACGTTAAGGTCTCCTTCTTATTTAAGCATCTGGAGTTTGGTATGTACGTCTACATGCTGGGCTATTATTCACAATTTTGTTTTTTAGTTATCTGCCTCCTTAGCACATATGATGTTGACGTTCATGTTTGCATTTGTTTTAAGTATAGTTTTTGAATCGCCTATACTTCGTTTGGAGAAAATTTTTGTTAGAAAAGGTTTGTATGATGTTAACGATAACATAATAATTACAAAATTCTCCTTAATCTTTACCTACAAAAATTAGAAATTCGTTTAGAAAAGCAATAATTTTAACCGAAAACTGAATACTGTTCTTTAATTTCATATGTGGAAAATAAAAAAATAGTTATTTACGATACAATTGTGTAAAGTAATGTTTTTATGAATGAGTTGCGAAGTGGTAGTTGCGTACTAATGCATAAAAACCCTTCACACACGCGGCTCATGCCATATTTTATCTACATTAAAACTAATTTATGAAAATAGAAAAATACAAAAAGTAAGCATGCGGTTTCATTATTTTTGTATCGAATGTTGAATATTGTTTGGTTGACAGGCATGTTATCTACAAAAATTGTTCAATTATGAAAGTCTCATTTAAATTGTATTGTATTTACACAAAATGTTATTTTTTACGTACACATTTAAATAAGTAGCCTTTCACACACAATTGTTTAGTAATTAATGTGCTGAGTATATGTAGACATATACGTCGATAAATGTTTTTTTTCAAATCCATAACACCGAGTTCTATTACTCAATTAGAAGAAAACTTTTGTGTTGTATCTAAAATGGTACATCTTATCACCGTGAAATATTTAAAATAAACTTAAAAAGATAATATGTTGGAGAATCAAAAGTAGGTAATCTATTTTCATAAGCTAGTAATTTAATTTAGATTTAAATAAAACTATTACTTTATTATTAATGTTATTGAATTTTAGATCGCACAGAACAATCAGAAAGATAAATGGTTTTAAACCAATGAAACCATTACAATATTTACTTGTTACCACCAAGAAGGTATAATACGCAGAACTATTTTGAATTATTGACCAGAGTGATTTATGTACGAAAAACTTTAGTCCATGGTAATGTTTATTTTAGTGAAGTGTAATTGTTTTTAATATTTCAATCAAAAAAATGTATTCTTGTTATTAGGTAAATATAATCAAAATTGCAATAGCGCAAGATTTTATTGCAATAATTTTATAGTGAATTGACAAGTAATTTTGTAAATAATAACGATACTAGACATGATTTACTTACAATATTAAAGAAAAATCAATATACAATTACGACTCAAGTAAATCTCTACTCTATATATTAGAAAATAATGCCATTTGTATGCATTACACAGTCTTAGTTACCATTAATTAAGCAACACTATTAACATATTAGTATTTTTATTTTGTATGTTTTAGTTGATAATATACAATTATATAATAAATAAGTAAGCAAATAAAATATTCGTTTTTATAAAATAAGTTTATGGATGATACATATTTTTTATGAAAGAAAGTATATTAACAAATATAACGGTAATCGTTTGCCTGAAAAATTTGTTCAAGGGTATATTTAATTAAAAATTTAATAATTAATTTTTTTGTCATACTTTGACCGATCTCGTATCCAAAGAAATCGAACACCAATCAAAAGTATAAACTCTACAGAATATGCAAACATACGGTTGCCTACGTTTTTATGTTCAAAGAGCATAAAGAGAATAAGTTAATGTGTTTTGCGACACGATAGTATAAGGTGCAAAATCCGTTTCAAATAATTTAAATGGTGATGTTTATCTCCAGTTCATGCAGAACATTGAGAAATTACAGGAATAATATTTACATTTCCAGCTCTACCTCACTAACCTACAGCTGTAAGACAATTCTTGGACGAACGTTTTCCTGGTCAATAGAATGGCCACTCAATCTGAACGCACTTGACTTCTTTCTGTGGGACGTATAAAACTGTTTGTTATGCAACAGATTTAATACAAATCATATCCATTGCTTCACTATAATTTTATAGTTTTTGTTAAGTATTATAATGTTTTAACGCTATATTTTTTTCAGAATGAATACAGTTACAGTTTTCTGTTAATCCAAACCCAAAAATGTTGCTTCCTGATATTGTTTAGACAAAACACTGTTACAGTAGTAAATAGAGATATTGATTTTAATTACTGATTTAGTGAGATAATATTCGATAAGTTAATATTGTGATAAATTTTGTATCCGGCTAACTAACTTTCTCAAAGGTGTCGTAGGTTGAGAAAATTAATGGTATACAAAATTGAATTAATCGTTATTCAAAAATAGGACTCAAATTTTACAAAAAATACGTATTGACGTATACCGTTAAGAGTCGGTTTCACACTTAAAACTAAAGGGTGATTCATTTAGAAGATTTTTTAAATAAAAAAAATAAATCAAATCAAATTTATTTTATAATCTTTATTATCATACAAAGAAACCATTCTTTACAGTTATTTCTTTAAAGATAATTTCTTTCAAATGTTGGCAGTGACTGCGGTTAAAGTTTCAATGACGCGTTTGAGTATTTCGAGTAATATAATTGGCCTCCAATGTCTCAATCGTAGCCGGCTTATCCATGAATATTGGATCTCAACTCAAACCATTTTCGTAATACAGGTGAATAATTTGCAGACGCTGTGTCGGGCTAAGTCTTTCCATTATGAAATGTTAAACACTACTGACCAAGAAATGCCACTTCAGTTGACACGACGCATGCGGGATTTGCAATCAAATCCCCACTACTCAACACAAAAAGTACATCTAAATGAATCACCCTATATAAAGTGTACACCTATATGGTGTAGTCGGGGATAATGTCTTTGACTGCCCGACTGCAGGTGACAGAGGCAACATACGTTTTGTGTATGATAAATATTGACAGGGTGTATCCACCACTAACTCTTAGGATTGCACTCGAGCACTACGTGACCAGAGACCAACGTGTTTAGAAATAAAGTCCAGAAATTTGGTGTAGAATAGAAATTAGTATAGTTTTACATCTAGAATTTTGGCGTTGAATTTCGTCTAAAATTTCGTATAGAGATGTTGTGTAATAATTTTGTATCAACATTGTGTGTAGCAAAGAAATCAGCGACATCCCCATAAAACAAATGAATTAGAAGCAAAATTCTATATTCCTCTATGTGTCGTATTTTAACGTAACAACATAATTATACCGTTGATTAAAGAGTGAAGATTTTATTCTAATTTAATAATTAATAGTAATAATAATGGATTAATCAAATATTTTTAAAATATTCCGACTGTTTGACATTTTAAAATTTTCTGTTTGAGAGATTAACTCAAAAACTTTCATAGTTTGTATAAATGAATATTGATATATAATTCTATCTTTCAATGTCTTTCATTTCAGCTCAATTATAATTAAGTATGATGTAATTTACCGATTGTGTCCATTAAGTATTGTTTTACAAGAAAAGTACAGGTAATTTTTATATTTATTATTAATCATCTACGTGTGTGTTTACAAAATAATTTCTGTTTGATGTTTAGGTATTATTGCAGTTATCAATTCGTATTTCGTTTACATTATTTTAATGCGTTGCTTAGAAACCGAATTTTGAATACATTCTTTAAAATCAATAATTTTGTTTGTTTTTTTAAAAATATATACAATTAAATTATTTTTTTGCAAATTCTCATTATTGACTGTATTTTTTGCAAAATGTCGTAAACAGTATAACAATTCCAATGTAACTATGAAAAAACTTTACAAAAAATGAATAGTTGGGAAAAAGATTATTAGATATTCTCAAAAAAATAATAATTCGCCACTGCCTAAACAAATAGTTCAATTGATAACATAGCAGTAAATACATCAGTTTTTTTGAAACAATAACCTGGATTTTATTTAAAGTTTTTCTTAAATTATATAAAATTTCAGTATGGGTACCACAAAATATTGTAGTAAGGACTGGATTGGAAAATTTAAAATTAATTAGTCATTTAATTGTAAACCCCTCTGAATTAAATAAATAAAATCTCTCAAGAGATGTTATTATGTTAGTCTTAGATAACAAAATTACAAAAAATTATCATAGTATTTAGATTTAGATTATAAACCTCAACTACCGCTTCAAATAAAAATGTTATCAGGAAATTTTATTTTTTCGGAATTGTTAAAGCAGTTGTAGTTTCAAACGTTTACTAGAAATTTAAGTTTGAATCTTTTGTGTTTTGCAATATTTTTAAACTCTATTCAAATTCGCGATTTAACGTCATTGCACTATAAAAAACTTTGATGAATTAAGTAATTGTTGATTCATATAAATGTCATTGAAATAATTCAAACCGGATATTTATATTTTTTGCAAGAATTTCATGGCTACTAAAAATCTATACCGTTGAAAAGCACTTCAAATACTCTACAAGAATTCGCCAGAAAAATTACATCTAGCAATTAAATCTTGAACTCTTCTTCTTTCTTGTTTGAAAAAAACTTAATGGACATAGACAAATATGTTTTACAGGTTGATAAATATAAAATATTATAATTTTTACAACAGTTGAATTTCTTAACTAATGTGCATAGATTAAAATTTTCAATAAAATAAATAGTGCAACTTATGATTTATAATTTTTTAAATCACTAGCAAACACAATTTTTTACATTTCTTAATTTTAAGTGCTTGTTTCATTCATATTTCTAATTACAAATCTTTTACATTTCTTAATCAAAATATCTATAATGAAAACTATAACAAATATCACACACCCTAAAGTAAATACTACCAAAATTCCAAAATAATCATGAAGTCGTAAAGCATCTGCCCATTCTCTAAATTCACTTACATCTACATAATAATTGTCTAGTGCGGAGAAACTAACGTATTAATGATGTCGGAAGTATAAGCCGTTTGAATATGAAGAATATAAACTAAATAAAATACAATAAGAATTTTTAAGGATGCTAGTTTAGGTATTGATGTTAGAGGTATAGAAACTGCAAATAGCAAAGAAGTTGTTTGAGAAAAACTATTAAACATCGTTGAAACTTTGCAACTATTTATTTTCTCCAACAAACATCCTTTCCACCAAATGACAACAACCAAAACAAACACCACAAACATTAGAATCCAAGTGTTGGTAGACAACGGAACAAAGAATGTGTTTAAGCATTTGTCCGCTCGTGTACCAAGCCATAATATATCATCGTGAAAGAATATATCTGTTCTGCCGTCATCAGTAAGTATATCAGATACGAAACTGGTAAAGTAATGACGATACGCGGTTTTGTTTTGTTGTGTTCTTTGGCAGTTACAGTTCTAATTGTTACTGTAGTAGCATTTAACATTCTTTTTATTTCTACCAAAGTGTATGTCAAAGTACGAAAGAAGTGATTTATGGCACTAAATTCTTGAGTATGTGCGCTAAATCCATAAACAAATTGACACTGGTTATAATTTTTAGTTATGTTTGGAAATTTGATAATAATATTGTTGCTGTCGCATGTTTGTAATTGAATCATATTGCCCTTGTTACCACTAGAATTTTCCGATGTTTTAGGGTTTGAACTATAAATGAGCAAATCTTGGTTTTTGCCGTAGTATAGGATGACAACATGAATTACAAGATATGTGGTCATCACCACATGAACTCGAACACTTTCGGTATGTCTTCTGCTTGTGTAATGATAAAAAATCGCCCTTTTCTAGATTTAGGAATAATATGGAATTTACTTTTAAAAAATATCGTTATTAATTGCTCTATCATCAGATTTGGGAAAAATTGTACTTTAGGTAAAGTGCTCGGATTTTTTTGAAATTTTTACCAAAAGTAGCCTACATGCCACTGATCATAAATACGCAATAAAATTTTGCGCTCTCAAAAACTGAATTTTTTAAAAATAATTTTCAAAAAAATTTTGAAAATTTATGGGTCGGTTTTTTTTGCACGTTTCAGACAATTCTAAAACTTTCATTTTTCAGTGAGAAAAAAATTTTTCAAAAACTTTTGGGGGCCATCTAACCTAACTCTAACCCAACCAAATACGTCATAGGTGTACACAAGAGGGAGCGCGGAAGTTGAAGTAGAGTAAAAAAAGAAAGTAAGAGCAGGTGGGTTTGTTGTGTTTCTTGTGAAATGGATCACATTCGACATTTTTTTTAAGAAGAAAATTGTAATAACTGTAACCTACCAACCAACACCGTTCACCCCCGACAACCAAAAAAGAAAAGTGTGAAATGTCGACGGAGCTTGGGTGTTTGGGGGGAATTGAGAGGGGTTAGGCAGGGTGTTCATGGAAGTCGTGAACGACCGTACTGCGGAACACCCTGTTGGCATGTATTGAAAATACATAGAACCGGGAACCATCATTTATTCCGTTTGCTGGAAAGGGTATTCCGGGCTCACCGACCACCCCAACTACACCAACCTGCAGGTGAACCACTCCCTCCATTTCAAGGACCTCGAAACCGAGTCCACACCAACTCAATCGAGTCCACATGGTAACCTAACCTAACCTAACCTAACCTAACCTAACCTAACCTAACCTAACCTAACCAACCCCACTATTCTAGGCGACACGCCAAAGCGAGCGGCCCCTATGCTAACCGGCAGAAGACCTTCCTGGGAGGATACCTCGCCCGGTATATTTCCCCTCAAGATGGTCAAATCTTTGAATCAAGACCCACTGATTCTATTCTTCATGCTTGCCCGAGACCTGTACGACCCAGCCATGCCTGTTCCACCGATCGAGACTGAAGAAGGAGACGACCCTGACGATTTTGATATGCAATTTGATTTTATATAATTGTCCCCAAAATTTTCCAAAAGTTTTTTCTCACTGAAAAATAAAAGTCTTAGAATTGTCTGAAACCCGAAAATTTTCAAAATTTTTTCGAAAATTATTTTTAAAATATTCAGTTTTTGAGAGCGACAAAATTTTTTATTTATATTTATGATCAGTAGACCAAGGGCTATCACTGGTAAAAATTTGAAGCAATTCCGAGCACTTTACCTAAAGTACAATTATAGGCAGATTTGTTCCCGCTTGTATAATGTAGTTAGTTCCATATTGCTGATATACCCTCGAATAGTATTACTAACATTAACTATAGTATTAGGATGTTCGTTAATATTTGTAAGTATATTTTTTCAATAAAAAAATTTAGTACTGTAGAACTTTTATACAAAATTTGAGCCATTATTTGATTTGCACAAGTTTGTATCTCGTGGTATTGATTTTTCTGATTTACATTAAACGCGTTTGTACTGCAAAGGTACAATAATAGAAACCAACAAATCTTATTCATAGTTGAATTTGTATGTAGTATGTACATGCTCAGGTAAGTAACTAACATTCAATACTATTAGAATTGTAGTCTACTGACATAAAATGTAATGATTGAAAATTACATGTTTGTCCCTTTCTTTAAATCATTATAATACAATGTATTGATAGCCTTTACAAACAAAAAGTATACATTTATCTTTAATTTTGTGCTTTCATCTATTGTAACTAAAGCACGATGGAAACATTAGTTACAACTAATAGTAGTACACCTACGCTTAAATATGTCAAGTGATGACATTTCAAACTCTGAACACAATTTGGTCAATTACCCGAGAAATAGCGTCTCTCTCTTCGTTGCGTCATCTCAGGACAACAAAGATGCAGGACCATCAAAGTTTCTCTCCAACGGTAGTAGACATCTCCTAAATAAATTGCTTCCTCTGATGTGTGTATGCAGATCGGCGGAAGAAAGAAAGCCAATGTTTCAATGTAGTGGATGTAAAATTTGGTTCCATGGAAAATGCGTAGAATTAACACTCTCACAGTGGAAATCGTGAAAAAGAAATTTGTTTGTACAAATTGTCAAACTAGTGAAGAAAGAATCCCAACCCCAACTCCAACGTTGGAATCTCAAACAAGTGATGTCAAGTGCACTCATTGTGGGAAACTCTTTGGAACTAATCACGGCTTAAAGATTCACACCACCAAGGCCCATCCATCAATTCATAGGAAAGAAATTACAAATTTGTATCAGACTGACAGACTGACTGACAGTGTGACGGACATACCCGAATCTACTGACACAACCCAAAAATCAAACGATCAAATTATATTGAATTTACTCCTTGAAGACAACCGGAAGAAATTACAAAACTTAATTGATAGTAAATGTTCCGAGCAAAATTTATTAGATGAAATTGTAACTAACATCACTACAGCACTGTTTAATTCCATTGACATTTTACCCGGTCCGAAACACCCAGCCCGGAAATATTACAATGCTCGTAAGTCTACCAAAACTTTTAAATGCAATGAGAGAAATTTCAAGGACAACTGAAATCCAGAAAGAAAAAGTAAAAGAGATCGATAACGAAGGTTGGAGAAACACAATTTTGACTTGATGCAATTTGACTATTTTAACCGAAGAAAGAAATGCGTTCAACAGCTGATGAATACCGGCAAACCAAACAAGTGTACAATCCCCCTTAAAACATTGCATGAGTCTTTTAGTGAGAGATGGACCAAACCTAATGAGAATGTCAGAAAACTATACGATCCGGGACCGATTTCTGAAGAAGAGAGAGAAGAATTGAATAATTCGGATTTCACAATCACACCAGATGAAGTCAAAACCAGTATTCGAGGAATAAACAATGATACGTCTCCTGGCCCTGATGGAATTCTCATAAGATCCTTGAAATCATTAGATGTTGCTCCTGTTATCGCTACATTGTGTACATATATGTTACAATTTGATCTCGTCCCAACTAATTTCAGAGAAGCAAGAACAATTTTAATTTACAAGGATGGTGAGACTAGAGACCCAACAAATTGGCGACCAATTTCCATATGTTCAATCCTTCGCCGTGTTACCGAGCGAGTCTTGGAGAAACGTCTACGTCACTACATAACTTTATCCCCTTTCCAAAGGGGTTTCACGTCTTTACCTGGGTGCCAGATTAACACGTCGATTTTAAATGGACTTTTACAAAAAGCTAAACGATTTAAAAAGAATTTTGTCGGTGTTTTTCTGGACGTTACAAAGGCTTTTGACTGCATAGGTCATGAACACCTGAAATTGTCTCTTGAGACCTTACCTCTTCCAAAAGTCCTCTTGAATCTCATATGGAATTTACAACAAAGAAATTTTACAAGAATTGAAGCAGATGGAGGAAAAACCCAACGTATACCTTTTAAACGTGGACTTTTGCAAGGTGCCCCGCTTTCTCCACTTCTTTTCAATATATGTATCGATTTTATTTTAAGAGAAATATCTGACAAACCCGTGTCATCAAAATACGGATGTTCACTTGCGCCGCATCTTGATCCAGTGTCCGTTTTAGGATTTGCAGATGATACAGTTTTGACCGCAAACTCGGTTTCCTCAGCTTTGGAGCCCATAGAAATGGCAAGACATCTTTTCACAGAAATTGGATTAGAACTAAACCCAAGAAAGTCAATAGCAATTAATATATCGAAAGGCAAACTACAGGAACATGAATTAAAAATTGACTCAACTGTTACAATTCAATTACTGGAAATACATGAGATCATCAAATATCTGGAAGTCTCCTTCAAAGATGAAATTATTCTTGATGAGGAAAAAATAATTAAGACTTTGTCAACTGACCTTAAAAAATTAGTCTCTTGTCCATTGTAACGGAGTGACCAAAAATTAACTATCATGAACCAATATATCTGGCCAACTCTTACTTATCCTTTTCAAACAACTCCAATGCATCGATTATCACTTCTCTTTCTCGAACACATAGATAAAATTATAAGAAGTTCTGTTAAAGAGGCAATTGGTTTACCCGGAGACACACCAAATTCAATGCTGTGTAGTAGTAAAAAAAAGGACTTGGACATCATGGGAAAGTTTTATTCAAACTTACAGCTCGTGTTTAAGACTAATGTTGGCCAATGACCCTTATATCAGACACGTGAGAAATTTGGAACAAGACATGGAGGATTGTCTTTCAAAATTGGACGTTCCAACGCACGTAATTCAAGACTCGAATACAATGAAGAAATCCAACTTGATTAGAGACCACCTCAGAAATCGTGAGTTTGAGAAATGGTCGAACTACCCCACAAAAGAAAAAGGCATTTGCTTGTTTGATGAATGTTTACCAGCAAATAGTTGGATTTCGGACCGGAAAGGTCTTTCAATTTCTGAGTGGACGAACTGCATAAAAATGATCGGATGTGTAGCACCCTTACAAGGAGTTTCGGGTAGAAGTCAAGACGGGAACCGTTGCAGGCATTGCAGCGAGATTGAAACCCTTGGTCACGTCATTGGCTCCTGTGCTCATGGTGAACTTCTCCGAAATTCTCGCCACCACAGAATCCGCACACTTATCGCTGATAGTCTTAGAACCAAAGGATTTACAACTTTTGAGGAAGTTCAATGTACATCACTGGAAGGTTCTATTCGTCGAGTTGACATCATATCCTTTGACGAAATCACAAGAACAGGTTTTGTTGTTGACCCAACAGTGAGGATGGAAACTCACAAAGCACAGCCGAATGAAGTCGACACAGAGGAAAAAGAAATATATGACCCTTGCATTCCTGCATTAATAGAAAAGTATCAACTAAAACAACTGGAAGTTATCGGGTTATTGATCGGAGCCAGAGGGACAATTCCTGATTTTTTCGAAGAGTTCCGAAAAAGATTAAAACTACCAGCATCACTACGTGAAGAAATAGCACTTTCAGCCCTCAGAGGATCATCGCATATACTTCAGCATCATCTTTACTCTCCGAAGAATCAACAATAATTTATATTCTCTTAACTTATTTTTACACCTAGCTCATATTTTTTAATCTAATTGAAAATTAGTTCTGTGTCTTTTGGCAACTTTCGTTGGAAAGCAGAGTTCTGAATAAAGAAATTTCTCTCTTTTTCTATTGTTTTATTAAGACTAAAAACGGTACTTTTAATGACGAGTTGATGTTTGTCGTTTATATAGCAACAAAAGTGCTTTTATGTTCTGCCAAACAAATTAAGGCTTATTATTTATTTCATTATGATGCAAAATTTGTACCTTTTGTTGCTCTTCTAGAGCATAATTGAATCGCTATTAGCAGAATAGACGTAGGTAACCTAGGTAGAATATTTAAGTTTTTAAAACGTTCCAAGTGCGTTCCATTGAAACGTGAAACATTGTGTTTAACGTCCCAAAATTGTTGCAAAGACGTCATTGAAAACGTAAAATGGCCGGTCTCAAAAACGTAATACTACAGCGACAAAGTCTTAAGTTTTGTCTTTCGTAAAACAATAAGTTTAACTTCAAACATTTGAAATTAAAAGCTGTTTTAGCGATTGCGCACTGGTAATACGTGTTCCTCTTAACAACTACGTACTTAATGTTAATTGCAAAGATAATCAAAAGTTAATTCTGCGGGGCTACTGACACATCGGCGGTTACATATTTTATGTTTCTAATTTGTAAGAATTGAGATAGAAAGGCAAGTTCATTTTTTTGTTTGAATTGTTCAAATGCTGGTGGTATAAACAGGTTTTACCTTTGTTTTTCAAGTAGAAATCCGTACCAATAAGGGTAATTTTTCCATAAAGTTTGTTGCAGGTAGTTTCTCTTGTAATGAATTCTAGGATGAACACTGGAAGAACAATAAATAGGTCATAATTTATGCAAATTGCATGTATTATTTGTATATTTTATTAATAAAATACAATTATCGCAATAAACACGGTATAAATGATTCATTTTATACTACTCTGTTATTTCTGCTTGATCTATCTATTTGTCATATAAAAGCAGTAGCTACAATACCACAGAATTGGTTGCATATATAGGATATTTCAAATTGTACCATAAAAAGTATTTTTTTTTTACAGCGTTCTACATTTTACATTTCGAAGGGACATAACATAATCATCTTTTGAAACTCGAAAGAAAACGTTTCTATAACGACAAATAATATCAAAGTTTGATTGACATCGTCTGAGGAATGTGAATAGCAAAGCAAAGGAGTATAGTTTCAAGTACTACCTACAGGCCAAAAGAAAATGATGTTAAAGTTGATGTAAAAGTTGATGTACAAGGATATATTGATATCTAGTTAGCCTAGACCAGTTCCTTGCATAAACAAAATATTGCGTTACCATAGCAACGAACAATAACTTATGTGTCAGTGTAAAGTTTGACGTCAAAAAAGTAAACCAGAGTCACGCAATAAATTAAATGAAAAAAGATGTCCACCGAAATTGTGAAAATCGAAAAATTGGGAGTATCGAGCCATCATCAAGTACCTGTATTTAAAAGGGTTAAGAGGTAAGCAGATTTACGAAGATATGCTTAATACCCTTGGTGATCAATGTCCTTCGTATGCGACCGTCAAAAATTGGAATGCAAGCTTCAAAACAGGTAAATTTTCCATTGAAGATGATGACCGATCGGGAAGGTCCAGTTTCTGTGTCAGTCCCCGAAAATATCGATGCAGTTCATGACATGATTTTATCAGACCGTCGAATTGGGCTGAAACGGATATCTGAAGCACTGAATATTTCATACGAACGCGATTCATCATATGGTTTACGTCAATTTGGACATGAGAAAAATTGCTGCAAAATGGATCCCCAAATGTTTGAATGTTGACCTAAAGCGTGCAAGGGTAGAAGCATCGCGTTCGATCTGTGCTGTTTGAAAACGATGTAGACTTCTTAAACCGAATTGTTACTATGGATGAGACTTGGGTACATTTCTACAATCCAGAAACAAAGCAACAATCGATGGAATGGCGACACTCTGGTTCTCCAAGACCTAAGAAGTTTTGGTGTCCAAAATCTGCTGGAAAAGTTCTTGCTTCAGTTTTTGGGATTGCCATGGAGTAATCATGATTGATTTTTGGATAAGGGTAGAACAATAACTGGAGATTACTATTCGACATTACTGACCACTCTACGGGAAAATATTAAAGAGAAAAGAAGCGGAAGCTATCCAAAGGTGTTTTGTTTTTGCAGGACAACGCCCCTGCACACAAATCTCATGTTGCCATGCAAAAAATTCGTGATTTAGGGTTTGAATTACTAAAACACCCCCCTTAATCACCCGATTTGGGCCCGTCCGACTATCACCTCTTTCCTCAACTGAAAAAAAGTTTAAAAGGTCGTACATTTTCTTCCAGTAGTTCTGTAAGTGAAATGTTAGTCATGCGTTTATCAGTCAGTTTGTGAATCATTCCAATCAGCTGCCACTACACCTTCTTTCAACGTTCTCACCACGCTTCTCATTGATCCGCCGCCTGTAGTCTATTCTCTGCTCTACTAAACGGTTTAAGTTTTAGGGAGTAATCTCGATAAATTTATCAGTTTTATTTTTTTAGTGTTATGTGAAGTTGCCGCTTGTCGTTACCGCCACTCGTATCCGCTGCTCCAAGCGAACCGCCGCCACTATATGCGACGCTCCAAGCCGTGCCATTCCAAGTACCACTTTAATCCGCTGCCAGCAACCGCCTCTCCACGCTCCGCTATGTTCCGCTTTCACAATTTTACACGCTGTCCTACTTTGTAGTTTTAATGTGTAATCGCGATTAGTGAAGTGTTAGTGATGTGCTTAACGGTTTTAACTATATAGTGTCAAGTGAAGTGTTAGGTGGTTTTGTGGTAAAGTGTTGAAGTTCAATTTTGAGTGCTTTGGTGACAAGTTCTTTTCTTGTGCATTGTTGATGCGTTTCATTTCTTTCAGTGACCAGTGAAGTGTTATGTGATTATTACTTTTGTGGTAAAGTGTTAAATCAGCCACACTCTGCCCCACGCCGCCGTTTAAGTTTAAGTGTAATCGCGATAAGTGAAGTGTTAGTGACGGGTTTATCGGTCTTATTTATTTTTCGATAAGTGAAATGTTAGTCATGCGTTTATCAGTCAGTTTGTGAATCGTTCCAATCAGCTGCCACTACACCTTCTTTCAACGTTCTCACCACGCTTCTCATCGATCCGCCGCCTGTAGTCTATGCTCTGCTCTACTAAACGGTTTAAGTTTTAGGGAGTAATCTCGATAAGTTTATCAGTTTTATTTTTTAGTGTTATGTGAAGTTGCCGCTTGTCGTTACCGCCACTCGTAGCCGCTGCTCCAAGCGAACCGCCGCCACTATATGCGACGCTCCAAGCCGTGCCATTCCAAGTACCACTTTAATCCGCTGCCAGCAACCGCCTCTCCACGCTCCGTTATGTTCCGCCTTCACAATTCTACACGCTGTCCTACTTTGTAGTTTTAGTGTGTAATCGCGATTAGTGAAGTGTTAGTGATGTGCTTAACGGTTTTAACTATATAGTGTCAAGTGAAGTGTTAGGTGGTTTTGTGGTAAAGTGTTGAAGTTCAATTTTGAGTGCCATGGTGATAAGTTTTTTGTGCAGTGTTGATGCGTTTCAATTTTTTAGTGACAAGTGAAATGTTATGTGATTATTATATTTGTGGTAAAGTGTTGAACTTAAATTTTGAGTGCCATGGTGATAAGTTTTTTTGTGCAGTGTTGATGCGTTTCATTTTTTTAGTGACAAGTGAAATGTTATGTGATTATTATACTTGTGGTAAAGTGTTAGACTTAATTTTGAGTGCCATGGTGATAAGTTTTTTGTGCAGTGTTAATGCGTTTCAATTTTTTAGTGACAAGTGAAAAGTTATGTGATTATTATATTTGTGGTAAAGTGTTGAACTTCAATTTTGAGTGCTTTGGTTCTTTTTTGTTATGCATTTAATTTTTTTTAGTGACAAGTGAAATGTTTTGTGATTATTATATTTGTGGTAAAGTGTTAAACATAAATTTTGAGTGCCATGGTGATAAGTTTTTTTTGTGCAGTGTTAATGCGCTTCATTTTTTTAGTGACAAGTGAAATGTTATGTGATTATTATATTTGTGGTAAAGTGTTAAACATAAATTTTGAGTGCCATGGTGATAAGTTTTTTTGTGCAGTGTTAATGCGTTTAATTTTTTTAGTGACAAGTGAAATGTTATGTGATTATTATTATTGTGGTAAAGTGTTAAAAATAAGTTTTTTTTGTGCAGTGTTAATGCGTTTCATTTTTTTTAGTGACAAGTGAAATGTTGTGTGATTATTATATTTGTGAAAAGGTGTTAAACTTCAATTTTGAGTGCCTTGGTGATAAGTTTTTTTTTGTGCAGTTTAATGCGTTTCACTTTTATTAGTGCCAAGTTATGTGATTATTATATTTGTGGTAAAGTGTTAAACTTAAATTTTGAGTGCCATGGTGATAAGTTTTTTTTGTGCAGTGTTGATGCGTTTCATTTTTTTAGTGACAAGTGAAATGTTATGTGATTATTATATTTGTGGTAAAGTGTTAGACTTACATTTTGAGTGCCATGGTGATAAGTTTTTTTGTGCAGTGTTGATGCGTTTCATTTTTTAGTGACAAGTGAAATGTTATGTGATTATTATATTTGTGGTAAAGTGTTAGACTTAATTTTGAGTGCCATGGTGATAAGTTTTTTTGTGCAGTGTTAATGCGTTTCATTTTTTTAGTGACAAGTGAAATGTTATGTGATTATTATATTTGTGGTAAAGTGTTGAAGTTTAATTTTGAGTGCTTTGGTGATAAGTTTTTTGTGCAGTGTTGATGCGTTTCATTTTTTTAGTGACAAGTGAAATGTTATGTGATTATTATATTTGTGGAAAAGTGTTGAAGTTTAATTTTGAGTGCTTTGGTTCTTTTTTGTGCAGTGTTAATGCGTTTCAATTTTTTTTAGTGACAAGTGAAATGTTATGTGATTATTATATTTGTGGTAAAGTGTTGAAGTTTAATTTTGAGTGCTTTGGTGATAAGTTTTTTTGTGCAGTGTTGATGCGTTTCATTCTTTTTAGTGACAAGTGAAATGTTATGTGATTATTATATTTGTGGTAAAGTGTTAGACTTACATTTTGAGTGCCATGGTGATAAGTTGTTTGTGTGCAGTGTTAATGCGCTTCACTTTTTTTAGTGACAAGTGAAATGTTATGTGATTATTATATTTGTGGTAAAGTGTTAAACTTAAATTTTGAGTGCCATGGTGATAAGTTTTTGTGCAGTGTTGATGCGTTTCATATTTTTTAGTGACAAGTGAAATGTTATGTGATTATTATATTTGTGGTAAAGTGTTAAACTTTACATTTTGAGTGCCATGGTGATAAGTTTTTTGTGCAGTGTTAATGCGTTTCATTTTTTTTAGTGACAAGTGAAATGTTATGTGATTATTATATTTGTGGTAAAGTGTTAAACTTAAATTTTGAGTGCCATGGTGATAAGTTTTTTTTGTGCAGTGTTAATGCGCTTCATTTTTTTTAGTGACCAGTGAAGTGTTATGTGATTATTACATTTGTGGTAAAGTGTTAAATCAGCCACACTCTGCCCCAAGCCGCCGTTTTAGTTTTAGTGTGTAATCGCGATTAGTGAAGTGTTAGTGATGTGCTTAACGGTTTTAACTATAAAGTGTCAAGTGAAGTGTTAGGTGGTTTTGTGGTAAAGTGTTGAAGTACAATTTTGAGTGCGTTGGTGATAAATTTTTTTGTGCAGTGTTGATGCGTTTCAATTTTTTTAATGACCAGTGAAGTGTTATGTGATTATTACATTTGTGGTAAAGTGTTAAATCAGCCACACTCTGCCCCACGCCGCCGTTTTAATTTTAGTGTGTAATCGCGATAAGTGAAGTGTTAGTGACGGGTTTATCGGTCTTATTTATTTTTCGATAAGTGAAATGTTAGTCATGCGTTTATCAGTGCAGTTCGTGAATCGTTCCAATCAGCTGCCACTCCACCTTTCGCCAACAGTCTCACCTCGCTCCTCTTCGATCCGGCGCCGGTAGTCTATGTTCTGCTCTACTAAACGGTTTAAGTTTTTGGGAGTAATCTCGATAAGTTTATCAGTTTTATTTTTTTAGTGTTATGTGAAGTTGCCGCCACACGTTACCGCCACTGGTAGCCGCTGCTCCAAGCGAACAACCGCCACTATATGCGACGCTACAAGCCGTGCCATTCCACGTACGACTTTAATCCGCTGCCAGCAACCGCCTCTCCACGCTCGGCTACGTTCCGCCTTCATCATTCTACACGCTGTCCTACTTTGTAGTTTTAGTGTGTAATCGCGATTAGTGAAGTGTTAGTGATGTGCTTAACGGTTTTAACTATAAAGTGTCAAGTGAAGTGTTAGGTGGTTTTGTGGTAAAGTGTTGAAGTACAATTTTGAGTGCGTTGGTGATAATTTTTTGTGCAGTGTTGATGCGTTTCAATTTTTAGTACAAGTGAAGTGTTATGTGATTATTATATTTGTGGTAAAATGTTGAACTTTAATTTTGAGTGCCATGGTGATAAGTTTTTTGTGTGCAGTGTTGATAAAGTGTTAAACTTAAATTTTGAGTGCCATGGTGATAAGTTTTTTGTGTGCAGTGTTGATGCGTTTCATTTTTTTTAGTGACAAGTGAAATGTTATGTGATTATTATATTTGTGGTAAAGTGTTAAAATAAGTTTTTTGCAGTGTTAATGCGTTTCATTTTTTTAGTGACAAGTGAAATGTTATGTGATTATTATATTGGTAAAGTGTTAAACTTCAATTTTGAGTGCTTTGGTGATAAGTTTTTTTTGTGCAGTGTTAATGCGTTTCACTTTTTTAGTGCCAAGTTATGTGATTATTATATTTGTGGTAAAGTGTTGAACTTAAATTTTGAGTGCCATTGGTGATAGTTTTTTATTGTGCAGTGTTTTGGTGCAGTAGTTGAAGCGTTTTTTTTATTTTTAGTGACAAGTGAAATGTTATGTGATTATTATATTTGTGGTAAAGTGTTGAACTTAAATTTTGAGTGCCATGGTGATAAGTTTTTTGTGCAGTGTTGATGCGTTTCATTTTTTTAGTGACAAGTGAAATGTTATGTGATTATTATATTTGTGGTAAAGTGTTAGACTTAATTTTGAGTGCCATGGTGATAAGTTTTTGTGTGCAGTGTTAATGCGTTTCATTTTTTTAGTGACAAGTGAAATGTTATGTGATTATTATATTTGTGGTAAAGTGTTGAACTTTAATTTTGAGTGCCTTGGTGATAAGTTTTTTTGTGCAGTGTTAATGCGTTTCAATTTTTTAGTGACAAGTGAAATGTTATGTGATTATTATATTTGTGGTAAAGTGTTGAAGCTTAATTTTTGAGTGCCATGGTGATAAGTTTTTTTGTGCAGTGTTGATGCGTTTCATTTTTTTAGTGACAAGTGAAATGTTATGTGATTATTATATTTGTGGTAAAGTGTTGAACTTAATTTTGAGTGCCATGGTGATAAGTTTTTTGTGCAGTGTTAATGCGTTTCATTTTTTTAGTGACAAGTGAAATGTTATGTGATTATTATATTTGTGGTAAAGTGTTAAACTTAAATTTTGAGTGCCATGGTGATAAGTTTTTGTGCAGTGTTGATGCGTTTCAATTTTTTTAGTGACAAGTGAAATGTTATGTGATTATTATATTTGTGGTAAAGTGTTAACTTTAATTTTGAGTGCCATGGTGATAAGTTTTTGTGTGCAGTGTTAATGCGTTTCATTTTTTTAGTGACAAGTGAAATGTTATGTGATTATTATATTTGTGGTAAAGTGTTGAACTTAAATTTTGAGTGCCATGGTGATAAGTTTTTTTGTGCAGTGTTAATGCGTTTCGATTTTTTAGTGACAAGTGAAATGTTATGTGATTATTATATTTGTGGTAAAGTGTTAAATTGCCACATTTTGCCAGCTGCCGTTTTAGTTTAGTAAGTGTATATCGCGATTAGTGAAGTGTTAGTGATGTGCTTAACGGTTTTAACTAGACAAGTGTCAAGTGAAGTGTTAGGTTGTATTTGTGGTAAAGTGTTGAAGTTCAATTTTGAGTGCTTTGGTGATAAATTTTTTTGTGCAGTGTTGATGCGTTTCATTTTTTTAGTGACCAGTGAAGTGTTATGTGATTATTACATTTGTGGTAAAGTGTTAAATCAGCCACACTCTGCCCCACGCCGCCGTTTTAATTTTATGTGTAATCGCGATAAGTGAAGTGTTAGTGACGGGTTTATCGGTCTTATTTATTTTCGATAAGTGAAATGTTAGTCATGCGTTTATCAGTGCAGTTCGTGAATCGTTCCAATCAGCTGCCACTCCACCTTCCGCCAACAGTCTCACCTCGCTCCTCTTCGATCCGGCGCCGGTAGTCTATGTTCTGCTCTACTAAACGGTTTAAGTTTTTGGGAGTAATCTCGATAAGTTTATCAGTTTTATTTTTTTAGTGTTATGTGAAGTTGCCGCCACTCGTTACCGCCACTCGTAGCCGCTGCTCCAAGCGAACCGCCGCCACTATATGCGACGCCCAAGCCGTGCCATTCCACGTACCACTTTAATCCGCTGCCAGCAACCGCCTCCACGCTCCGGCTACGTTCCGCCTTCACAATTCTACACGCTGTCCTACTTTGTAGTTTTAGTGTGTAATCGCGATTAGTGAAGTGTTAGTGATGTGCTTAACGGTTTTAACTATATAGTGTCAAGTGAAGTGTTAGGTGGTTTTGTGGTAAAGTGTTGAAGTACAATTTTGAGTGCTTTGGTGATAATTTTTTGTGCAGTGTTGATGCGTTTCAATTTTTTTAGTGACAAGTGAAATGTTATGTGATTATTATATTTGTGGTAAAGTGTTGAACTTTAATTTTGAGTGCCATGGTGATAAGTTTTTTGTGTGCAGTGTTGATAAAGTGTTAAACTTAAATTTTGAGTGCCATGGTGATAAGTTTTTTTGTGCAGTGTTGATGCGTTTCATTTTTTTTAGTGACAAGTGAAATGTTATGTGATTATTATATTTGTGGTAAAGTGTTAGACTTACATTTTGAGTGCCATGGTGATAAGTTTTTTTTGTGCAGTGTTGATGCGTTTCATTTTTTTAGTGACAAGTGAAATGTTATGTGATTATTATATTTGTGGTAAAGTGTTGAACTTCAATTTTGAGTGCTTTGGTGATAAGTTTTTTTTGTGCAGTGTTAATGCGTTTCATTTTTTTTAGTGACAAGTGAAATGTTATGTGATTATTATATTTGTGGTAAAGTGTTGAACTTAAATTTTGAGTGCCATGGTGATAAGTTTTTTTGTGCAGTGTTAATGCGTTTCATTTTTTTTAGTGACAAGTGAAATGTTATGTGATTATTATATTGTGGTAAAGTGTTAAACTTAAATTTTGAGTGCCATGGTGATAAGTTTTTTTTGTGCAGTGTTGATGCGTTTCATTTTTTTAGTGACAAGTGAAATGTTATGTGATTATTATATTTGTGGTAAAGTGTTAAACTTAATTTTGAGTGCCATGGTGATAAGTTTATTTTTTTTTGAGTGACAAGTGTAATGTTATGCGTTTATTATATTTGTGGTAAGTGTTGAACTTCAATTTGTTAGTGATTATTATAATTTTTTGTAAAGTGTTAATGCATTTTGAGTGCCATGGTGATAAGTTTTTTTGTGCAGTGTTGATGCGTTTCATTTTTTTAGTGACAAGTGAAATGTTATGTGATTATTATATTTGTGGTAAAGTGTTAGAACTTACATTTTGAGTGCCATGGTGATAAGTTTTTTTGTGCAGTGTTAATGCGTTTCATTTTTTTAGTGACAAGTGAAATGTTATGTGATTATTATATTTGTGGTAAAGTGTTGAACTTAAATTTTGAGTGCCATGGTGATAAGTTTTTTTTGTGCAGTGTTAATGCGTTTCATTTTTTTAGTGACAAGTGAAATGTTATGTGATTATTATATTGTGGTAAAGTGTTGAACTTAAATTTTGAGTGCCATGGTGATAAGTTTTTTGTGCAGTGTTAATGCGTTTCATTTTTTTAGTGACAAGTGAAATGTTATGTGATTATTATATTTGTGGTAAAGTGTTAAACTTAAATTTTGAGTGCCATGGTGATAAGTTTTTTTGTGCAGTGTTGATGCGTTTCATTTTTTTAGTGACAAGTGAAATGTTATGTGATTATTATATTTGTGGTAAAGTGTTGAACTTAAATTTTGAGTGCCATGGTGATAAGTTTTTTTGTGCAGTGTTAATGCGTTTCATTTTTTTTAGTGACAAGTGAAATGTTATGTGATTATTATATTTGTGGTAAAGTGTTGAACTTTAATTTTGAGTGCCATGGTGATAAGTTTTTTTGTGCAGTGTTAATGCGTTTCATTTTTTTAGTGACAAGTGAAATGTTATGTGATTATTATATTTGTGGTAAAGTGTTAAACTTAAATTTTGAGTGCCATGGTGATAAGTTTTTTTGTGCAGTGTTGATGCGTTTCATTTTTTTAGTGACAAGTGAAATGTTATGTGATTATTATATTTGTGGTAAAGTGTTGAACTTCAATTTTGAGTGCCATGGTGATAAGTTTTTTTGTGCAGTGTTAATGCGTTTCATTTTTTAGTGACAAGTGAAATGTTATGTGATTATTATATTTGTGGTAAAGTGTTGAAGTTTAATTTTGAGTGCTTTGGTGATAAGTTCTTTTTGTGCAGTGTTAATGCGTTTCATTTTTTTTAGTGACAAGTGAAATGTTATGTGATTATTATATTTGTGGTAAAGTGTTAAACTTAAATTTTGAGTGCCATGGTGATAAGTTTTTTTGTGCAGTGTTAATGCGTTTCATTTTTTTAGTGACAAGTGAAATGTTATGTGATTATTATATTTGTGGTAAAGTGTTGAACTTCAATTTTGAGTGCTTTGGTGATAAGTTTTTTTGTGCAGTGTTAATGCGTTTCAATTTTTTAGTGACAAGTGAAATGTTATGTGGTTATTATATTTGTGGTAAAGTGTTAAACTTAAATTTTGAGTGCCATGGTGATAAGTTTTTTTTGTGCAGTGTTGATGCGTTTCATTTTTTTTTGAGTGACAAGTGTAACGTTATGTGATTATTATATTTGTGGTAAAGTGTTGAACTTCAATTTTGAGTGTTTTGGTGATAAGTTTTTTTTGTGCAGTGTTTATGTAGTTCATTTTTTCAGTGACCAGTGAAGTGTTATGGTATTATTAAATTTGTGGTAAAGTGTTAAATCAGCCACACTCTACCCACGCCGCCGTTAAAATTTTAGTGTGTAATCGCGATAAGTGAAATGTTCGTCATGTGTTTATTAGTGCAGCTTTTGAATCGTTCTAATCAGCTGCCACTCCATCTTCCGACAACGGTCTCATCTCGCTCCTCTTCGATCCGCCGCCGGTAGTCTATGCTCTGTTCTACTAAACGGTTTAAGTGTTAAAGAGTAATCTCTATAAGTTTATCAGTTTTATTTTTTTTAATGTTATGTGAAGTTGCCGCCACTCCAATCCGCCACTCGTAGCCGTTGCTCCAAGCGAATTGCCGGCACCATATGCGCCGCTCCAAGCCGTGCCATTCCACGTACCACTCTAGTCCGCTGCCCGCAACCGCTTCTCCACGCTTTGCTACGTTCCGCCTTCACAATTCCACACGCTGTCTTACTTTGCAGTTTTAATGTCTAATCGCGATTAGTGAAGTGTTAGTGATGTGCCTAACGGTTTTACTATATAGTGTCAAGTAAAGTGTTAGGTGGTTTTGTGGTAAAGCGTTGAAGGTCAATTTTGAGTGCTTTGGTGACAAGTTCTTTTTTTGTGCATTGTTGATGTGTTTCATTTCTTTCAGTGACCAGTGAAGTGTTATGTGATTATTACATTTGTAGTAAAGTGTTAAATCAGCCACACTCTGCCCCACGCCGCCGTTTAAGTTTTAGTGTGTAATCGCGATAAGTGAAGTGTTAGTGACGGGTTTATCGGTCTTATTTATTTTTGGATAAGTGAAATGTTAGTCATGCGTTTATCAGTCAGTTTGTGAATCGTTCCAATCAGCTGCCACTACACCTTTTTTCAACGTTCTCACCACGCTTCTCATCGATCCGCCGCCTGTAGTCTTTTCTCTGCTCTACTAAACGGTTTAAGTTTTAGGAGTAATCTCGATAAATTTATCAGTTTTTATTTTTTAGTGTTATGTGAAGTTGCCGCTTGTCGTTACCGCAACTCGTAGCCGCTGCTCCAAGCGAACCGCCGCCACTATATGCGACGCTCCAAGCTGTGCCATTCCAAGTACCACTTTAATTCGCTGCCAGCAACCGCCTCTCCACGCTCCGCTATGTTCCGCTTTCACAATTCTACACGCTATCCTACTATGTAGTTTTAGTGTGTAATCGCGATTAGTGAAGTATTAGTGATGTACTTAACGGTTTTAACTATATAGTGTCAAGTGAAGTGTTAGGTGGTTTTGTGGTAAAGTATTGAAGTTCAATTTTGAGTGCTTTGGTGACAAGTTCTTTTTTTGTGCATTGTTGATGCGTTTTATTTCTTTCAGTGACCGGTGAAGTGTTATGTGATTATTACAATTGTGGTAAAGTATTAAAACAGCCACACTCCGCCCCACGTCACTGTTTAAGTTTTAGTGTGTAATCGCGATAAGTGAAGTGTTAGTGATGTGTTTATCGGTTTAACTTTATAGTGTCAAATGAAGTGTTAGGTGGTGTTAGTGTGTTATAGAGCTAGAATTGTGGATTAGGCCTACTGGGGATACCACATAAAAAAAACGCGCCGATTTCTCTACCTCATGGGTGGTGTGGAAACGAGAAAATTTACTTTTTCCGAAATCGTCACTAAAGCACAAAAAAATCTGCAGTAAAGAAAATGAAATCGGCACTAAGGTAATTCATTATACGACGATTTATAGGATCACATTTATACGATTGTTATTAATGCTTTGTCCATTTTTTGTACTGATAGTCTACTGGTTTGTTTTGTGGATTTCTGCAGTTTCTTATAAATCTTTTGCTGTATGCAAGTACCCGGATGAGTTTGGTGAGGGAAGAAAACCGTTTTATTAGGTCTTCATCGTTTCTCTCTTTGTTTTGTACCATGTTGTTTTCACGTCTTCTAGCGTAAATGTCGTTTTTTGTTGTAGTGGCAATTGTTCTTTCTTCGTAATCCAACTGGGACCGTTCCACCAGAGTTTGTGGTTTTTATTTTAGATGGATGTACACCTCGAGAAATAGCATCTGTAGGATTATCTTCGGATTGTACGTGGCCCCAGTTTGCTACAGGTAACAGCTGTTTTGTTTCTGCTACCCTGTTAGCAACAAATGTTTTCCATTTTGTTACGTCCCCTTTCAACCAATCCAGAACAATCATTGAGTCGGTCGAAGTATAAATTAGGATATTTGAAATGCCTATAGCTGACGTTGTTTCTTTTATGAGTTTTGCAAGCAATACTGCTGCACATAGTTCTAGTCGAGGTAACGTCACCCGGGATCTTACTGGAGCAATTTTTGATTTAGCTATTAGTATTGTAATTTTTTTTTGCTTCTTGTTCGTTGTTGTTGCATATATAACTGCTCCGTACGCTTTTTCTGATGCGTCGCAGAAACCATGGAGTTCAATGGAAATGTTTGTTTGTTTGAAGTTCATTCATCTAGGGATTCTGACATCTTCGACCGATTTCAGATGACCGGAGAATTTTCTCCATTTGGTTGTTATGTTTTCTGGTACAGATTTATCCCAATCCAATTCTTGCATCCATAGTTCTCGAATGAGCAGTTTGGCATTAATAATTACAATTATATGTACAAGTACGTTAAATGCTATTGTACTTTCGTTGCAGACACCTACTTCGGTAAGCAATATTTAAACAATATCAGCTTCTGTGATAGATGTCAATGATCAACTCATTTAATGGGATGATCAGGGTGCAGATGGAATTCACCCTGTTGATTTACTCTTACTTAAGTAACCAGCACGTCAACCGTGCCAGGTTCTACGGAAGGTAGTACTTGATCAGACTTTTGGAGAATGATGATCTTACTGCTCTGCATCCTTTACAATAATTTGGCAGAGCATTCGATACGCTATCCTCAACCAGGACTATACATAGAACATATCGGCCATGCTAACATCGAACGAGGAATTTTTAGAACTCAAGTCAAGTTCGAGAAATCCAGACTCAACGCCGACGCAACCAAGGTATTAACAGTAAGCAAGCAATTTCAAGACCTCTGCGAAGAAATACGTCAATGTCTAAAGAAACCCAGTGCGCAACTTTGTCACATCATCTGCAAGAACAAGAAGAAAAATTTAAATGGATAAAAACGGACATCCAAAACATAAGTCAAGAACGCCACAAACGCGGATTGCTAGGAGAATTCTTGACGTCCATCTTTGGAGTTAACGATGAGGTGTACACGAACATCAACATATTGGAACAAAATCAGCAAAAGCTAATCAAAGCCTCCAGTCAGCAAACCAAACTAATGCTTTCGGCACTATCATCATTCAATACCACAAAACAAAAAATTTATAACAAGATGGAACATTTTAGACAACGACTAGATGAAGGCATAAACGCCATTAACGAAATGAAGTAATGGTTTAAGACAATAGACGAAAATAAAATAAATATACATCTGCTCAGCATTTATCCAGTTGTTTCTAACTTTATCTCCGAAGTCAACAACTACTACATAACGTTGTTGATGATTCATCACGGTAGAGGAATACTCTTAGACATCCTATCCCCTTCTCAGCTCAGCCATATACTAAGACGAGCCAATTCCAAACTACCACATATGGATATTTCTTAATTGTCGACATCTCCGACTACGACATCATCTAAGCAACACCTATCCCGGCTAAAATAGAAAATGATCATACTGGGCCTTGAACATTTCAAAGAAGCTCTTAGCCATTCATTACAACTCCCAGTTGTATTTTACGTTAAACAGCTATGAATTTAAGGACTGCCTAAAAACCGGCCAAAACAAATTTATTTGTTCTCCAACTGTAATAAAAATCTGGACACAAACCCAAACTGCGTCATTGACGAGATCTACCAGAGGCCGGAACCCGTCAAATGCGACGTTCAAAAACAATCTTTGGACAAAATATTATGGAAACAACTTAACATGATCAACATTTGGCTATTTATTACCAGTTTATCTACCAAGGTAGCACTGATTTGTAATGGAGAAAGAAACGAAGCGACTTTGAAAAAAACTGGAATTATCAGAATATCTCAAGATTGCTATATACAAACAAAGCAAAACATATTAGCCACTCATCAGAAAGAAAGTATACCAGTCATGGCAAGCTATTCAAAAGCAATCTACATTCCAATAAATAACACGTTGGAACATCATGTACAAATTCACCTTAATAGTGAACCAGGGTTCAATTTGTCAGATGACACCGACAATTTTAAATAGCAGAAGAGAACTTAGAGACTGAAATGCAGCAGACTACTTGAAAATCAATACACCATCACTCGTTAGTAGCCAGCTGCTTAACCACAGTCGTAGTGCTAGGCGGAATTGCTATCCTTTGGATCATCTTTCGACATTGGTCTATCATACCTTGCCGAAGACAAACACCAGCACAGCCAGACACGCAGCCTGAAGTAAACCAACTTGTACCAACCCAGGAACTACCCACAGGGATGATTGAACTACAACCCCTCACTAGCTCCAGCTCGTCCACTTCGAGCGGGCAGAATGTTTAAAGTTCCTTTAAACACCGACATTAAGTCAGTCATACGTTTGAGGCGTTCGTTAGTTTATTAAGTAAATTATTTGTTTGATTTTATTAATTCATTTAATTATGAGAAATTCATGTTGCTCGGTGCCACAATGACACGATTTAACAATTTGCGAATGTCAGAGAAACGGGTTCTAAAATTTCGGCTTCGGCGTTTAGATCTTAAATTCTGATTACTATTCAAGGTTTTGACATAAGCTCTATTTGAAAAAAATGTTGGCTTCTTGTTAGCGCTTACGTTTTGTTTGTTAAAACAGAACACGCTATACATTATTATATTTTCAAATTTTACGTTCAATTTTAACTAGACTTTTATACATTAGTCTCTATAGGTATCTATCTTTAACCGTTTTCGAATTATTCATGTTTTTGAAAAAATATTGAAATATGAACCACATTTTTGGATCTAATGTGACACGAAGCTATTCCAGAACTCCACCAAACTAGATAGATGATTCATTGGAGGAAAAATTCTCTGGATATAAATTAGTACAGTCATACTAATCTGCTTTACATAGTGTTCAAAATTAGTGTGTGATTTTTCAAATAAAGAAACTTAAAAAAAATTATTTTTCATTACATCATTCAAAAGAATGTAAGTCAAATGTATGTTACATGTTCTATACCTATCTTCGATCGTTTTCGTAATATTCGCAATAGAAGTGGAATATTGACGGAAATTAAGATATTATTTTCAAAAGAAAATATAGTTACCTTAGAAAAAACATTTATCATTAAAGTTCTGTATTCAGAACCAGTAAGTTTAAAATAAAACACGTTTAAACAGTCAATATAAACTAAGGAAAACTACTTAACACGGTAGATTACTCAAGTTTTCTTCATAAAATAAATTAATTTGTTTTTATGTACTTTCCACATTTGTAATATTCTCACAATATCACATCTTCTGGGCTACTTGCTCATACTTTATCATGTATAAACGTCCGTTTCACAAATCAGAACTTCAATTAACAAAGAAAATATTATGATCATTTCTAACTGAAAGAGTAATTCATGGTAATTTGACTCATAAACAATTGCTGACAAACTACATACTAGCTTAATATTACGAATGTTCTACCTACATTGTAGGGTATTGTATTGCTAAGAGTAGATCACATTTTCCCAATTCGTTTTCTACTTCTATTGCAAATATCACGAGAACGATTGAAGATAGGTATATAATATGTAACATAAATTTGACCTAAAATTTAGTCTTCTTTCGAATAATAATGAAAAGTCAAGTGCCGATAGATACGATATTTGAAAACACTGACATTTCTCTTACAAACAAGCGTGAGTTTGCTGTAGTCAGATAAATCATTTAGAAAATACAATCATTTAAATTAATAGATATTCAGAAGCTTCTCCTTGACTTATTAAAGTCGGTACGCCAAGGAGCCCCAGATAAAACTTATGCATAATTATTTAGGCTTTCTAATGATGTTATTAAAGTCATAGCTTCATATGAGAACTTTCGGAGAAATCTTGAGTTTTATGCCTCGCCCTGTCAATTGGGCCCTCTTGCGGTGAAATTTGGAACTGTAAAATAATTTTCAGGATTTTCTCATTGCCATTTTAGTAATAAACATTTTTGTCTCGAATTTCTATACCCAATAGTTTTCGAGATATAGCCGCGTACCAAGCTTAATGAAACAGCCTATATGTGATTTTTTTTTTCAAAATGAATGAATAATTAAAAAATGGGTAATGATAGGTATAGGGAGTAATACATAAAGTCAACTTAAAATTGAACGCAAAATTTGAAAATATGAAAATATACAGAGTGTTTCATTTAAAAAAACAAAGTTGGTGGTTACTTCCTATACAACTGGAAGCGCCGACATGGAGCTAAAATTTTTTTCAGCTAAAGTTTATGTCCAAACCTAGCCACAAGAATTGAATTCTGACTACTTCCCCATAAACTTCTAATGGAAACAAGACAAACACAAAAATTTTATTTTCATTTTAACTTACCTGCCAGATTAAATAAGTGTAGAGGATAAAGCTGGAAACATAGTAACATTCTCAGTTTTTTACATATATTACACGTATACATTATTAGCTAACGTATTAGTTTAAGAAGTGTTGCTTTGTTGTGTCTTATTAACACCAGTAACTAAGAAGGATAACATCAACAACAAATTTCACTCCCTGGAACGAACAGTTTTGATACCAACATAACGTTAATGTCAATGTGGTTTGTAAATAAAAAACCAAAATAAACGCACATAACCTCAATCAACAAATAAGTAAATAACGTTGCTTTAAATTAGAGACTTTATCTTTTAATTGCACTTAAATTTAAAGGGATAAAATGTTATATTACTTAACTGAGATTTTAGAATAGGTAATAACAACGTTAAACTTATATCTCATGTGAATAATCTCATTAACTATATGTATCAAGTTTAGTAACATTTTTGTTTTAACTTTCTAGCCTACTGGCTCTCGTCTAATAAATTTGTTGAATGCACTTTGAGTTGATTTAAGTATTTTGCACTACACTCTACGACCATATCATTCACAGAAGTTACTACAAAGTCTTGGTAAATGTTTTTGTTAGTCATAAACCATGGGCATCTTATGTTGCACAAAGCAATTTCTATTTTAGTCTTAATATTATGGCAATGTTGGAGTTTAAAGCTGTTCTCCAAAACTGTCACCCGAAGTCCATATTGGTTTGAATATTGAATTATACGCTAGAAGTGTATTCCGTATGGATAATTGACTTTACGTAGCAGGAACCAGTAGTGTTTACGAAATTTTTCGCTTAGTTGTTTCCTGTTCTTCAGTATGAGGACTCCGCACGTTAAACGTTAGGTGCATAATTATACAGAGTGTTTCTAATAGGTGTGTACATGGTTTTACCAGAAGTTTTCTGGCTCAAAATAGACCGTTTGACACCAATTTACCTATAACCAAAAGTGCACCATAAGGGCGCCAGAGGGCGTCAAATTTTCCAAAAAAATATTGTATATTGGGAATAACTCGGGAACGGTTCGACGGATTTTGTTCCGCTTTTGTATGCTGGTTGTCTGCTTCCGAAGACGTTTTTCTGTGTAATATGGACAAATTTCGGATGCTAGGAAAAATCCCTTTCATACGCACACTGTCAAATAAATGATAATATTTTAACAACCGTCAACGATACGAAAACAAAATAATTCTGACAAATAAAATGAACAACTTTTTTTTCTCTTGTTAAATTGCGCTAATGTTAATAGTTCGATTAGAAAATAATTAAAATCATATCCATGTAAGGCGCATCCATACGCTTAGAAATTCAAGTAGACTGCTAGTAGGCCGTTTTCGAGTTATTCCCAATATACAATATTTTTTTAGAAAGTTTGACGCCCTCTGGTGTCCTTATGGTGCACTTTTAGTTATAATTAAATTGGTGTCAAACGGTCTATTTTGAGCCAGAGAATCTCTGGTAAAGCCATGTACACACCTTTCAGAAACACCCTGTATATTTGCCGTTTGCTGTGGGTACAATTTAGTTCCATTCTACTACCAGCGTTGCTTGACCAGTACATTTCATAAAGACAATGCGTGTTGACTTTGTTGTATTAATTTAATTCAACATTTTTGTGTCCATAGTATTTTGTAGTTCCCTTCGTCATCTGCAAATTTTGAAGTTACACTTATTGTCTGTCGGAAAGTCTTCAGAGATAGAAAATTAACTTAAAACCCTGCTTTGTAGTACTTCCGTTTTACCAACAATAGAGTTGTCAGTTCATTTTCTATCTGACCCGAAACTACCTTTCTTGTAGGTAGTATTTATAGATGTAGTACGTGGTTTCAGCTTTAATTTATATAATAATCCTGGAACAACTTTTTTGGTGGATTAGCTGACATCAAGAAATACATCTGCGCAGTAGCCCATTGCTTCATAAGTTTTGCTTATTATAATAGACAACCAGATGCACTTTTTTATTGTAAAATGTTTCTTGGTAATGATGTTTATTAATCTCTTTGCTAGTAGTTTTCACATTATTAGCAAAACATTAATGGATTGATACGAGATTGGGTCATTAAGGAGTTTTCCTGGTTACCGTATTGGGAGGGAAGTATTTTAATCGTCTAATTTTTTTATTGATATTTTTAACTCTTTTATCGTGATAAGCGCTACCGGTTGGCAAGGATGCTGTAGTCTTTCTAAGTATTTGTTGATTTTTTGTTGTTTGAGGGCATTGATCTTTTTCTGTTTTAGAGTTTGTGTTGGTATTGTTTTCTATGCCGCTTCTAGAATTATTGTGGTAAAGAATCTAATTCAAACTCTTTTCCCTTGTTTTAATGATATCATAAGGTTTATGTTACTCTTCACTATTTCTTTAAAGAATACTCGGTTGGTTTTGTTGTTACGTAATTTTATCGGTCGTTTTTATTTTACTGCTGGGCAGCATGGCGGGTTATACCTGGATAAGTAGCTCAGGTTTTTTCACCAGTTCCTAAAGCACCTTTCGTTTTCCTGTAGCTGTGTATCGTGATTCCCAGCTTTTTGACAAGTTGGTGTGTGCTTTCGCGGTCTGTTGGTGATTGGATTTTCTTCCTAAAGTCTCGCCAACACAAGTGGTCAGCTTTTTCAAAGGTCCGTCCATTTCCGGTGTTGCGTTGTAGTTAGTTCCTGTTAGAAACTTGTTCCCCGGTTGATTGAAAAGTCTGCAAACGTTGTTTCATTTGCTGTATGTAACTGTATAGCATAATAATTACTCTCTCCTTTCAGTATATACGGGTAGCTTGTGTAACCCATGTAGGATGAGATTTTAAAACTAGCAGTTGAAGTTAAATAGGATTCAGATATTATCAGAATATCAATTTTGTGGTAGCTACAAATATTTCTATTAGGTACATGTTTGTGGTTTATGATATATTTGCATTCCTCAAAGCTATATTGTACAATATAGGCATTTTTTAAAGTTAATGGTCATGTCTTCCTTTAGTTGTCTAATTTCTAGTGTCTAGTGTCAGTTGGTAATAGCAAATTTTTTGTTTTAGATTTGGTACTGTAGTTATATATTTTGTCGTTGTAGGAAAGTATTCTGTTGTTACAGATATAATATATTAGATAGAAAAAGCAAATTTTTCACTGTATGCAACTTGAATATATTTTTCATTACTAGTTAAACAAAGGGACTTTTTTTTCATGAGGGTAACGATACGTCTTTTTTTGTGATGCAGTTGATTCAGGGTCTTAAGATTCTATTCTTTGCGGGTTTTTATCCTCCTTTTTTCTGACATAGTATATTGTATCCGTATATTGATTTCTTGTGTGTCCATTATTTTGAAACTTTTGGATTACACAATTTGTTTGGCTTTTCAAAACTAACAATTATAGAGTATTTATTTTATAAATATCTCTATTATTTATGTATAGAAATAATTGAATTTCATTTGGTTGTAAACATTTTGAGTTATACCCTTTCGTTGGCCAGGTATGTGTCATTTCTTTGGCTAATGAAGTAGTAGTTGGACTTTGTAGTGCCCGATGTTACTTGATAAAGTGCAGACTCTGTATCTTTGGTTAAACGTGCTTCTTGATCAAGTTAACTTTTATCAGTATGTCATTAACGTTATTATTTGATTTTTATATTCTCCAAAGAAATTCCAATTTGTTTTGATGGTAACGAGGAACTGCTCAACAGTGTAGTAAAGACTAAAATTATGTACTTTTAAAAAATTCTTTTTCTTTCTTCTCTCCTTCCCTGACCATTTCCGAGTTGTCGGAGAACCAAGTTGTCCACATTATTTATTTTTGGTTCTTTGCTTCGATGCAATTTGTTCAGTTACTTTTGAGAATGGAATCCCTCTCCTAGGTTCTTCTTGAAATTTTTGTAGTGTGGGCTACTTCTTCTACGTTCGTTTATGCGATTTCTCATCTTGCCATTTTTTGCTTTGGCTCACATTTTTTTGTAGCTTTAAAGGGGCTACTTGTAATTTTCTTTGGTAGCCGATCTCATTAATGTGCTGTATAATGTTTTCACAATCTAGATTAAGCCTTAACAAAGTTTGGCAAACAAAATCCCAAAGTTTGGTTACTTAGATACCAAGGGATTATACCATAAGTTTATTAAACTAAAACAATTGTTCCATAGTAACTCCAAATTGAGATTTATGGATATTGCGATAAATATAGTAAGTTAAACCTGAAGATTATTGTTTTTTTATTTTATAGAAAGATATATGTTTAAATTTTCTAATATTTAAAAATAAAGCATTACCTTCACACTACGCCATTCAAATTTAAATCGTCTTGTATACGCCAACAATCGGTCAAGTTCTCGACAACATTATAAATTTTTAAATCGTTCAGCATATAAAAGACCATATTTGAGGTGTAGTATTATCATCAATGAATAGTATAAAAAGAATCGGCTCAGAATGCGAACCCTGACAAAAGCCTGAAGTAACATTTACAGTATCCGCCAAAATAAACAGTACCGAAAATAAAAATAAATATGAACGAAAATAATGCTCTACCAAAAAAACTTTTCTTCCGTTGTTAGAACCATTTTTAAATCAAATTTAACTGCAGCGTGCTATTAATATATCAACTAATGACAATTAAGTCAAATATAACAAATCCATATTACATAAACAACTCCACAGCACTTTCTGTTTCGGTACTGTTTATTTTGGTGGGGACGTTACTTTATGAGGGACAAAATATGATTGTACAAAAACGAAAATAACGAAAACGCTTTTGATGTGCACTTATACGTCATAGCAAATTCAAAATCATAAATTTATGTTGGTGATCAGAAACTATCAATTCATTTATTATTAAGTTTTCTTATATCTTTCAAGTATAGACGTTTTATCAGATTTTGCGGTTGTGCCGTCCTCGCGTAGTTAATACACCGCATGAAAAATGTGACGTTCTCAACGTGTAATAGAACTAACTTTCTTGTTAATAATAAGTTCAACATTAAAAATTATGTTTTGTCTAATATAATCTACAAGTTATTAAACTTTATCTCTTAATAATTGCTAAAAGATAAATAAATTATTCAAACTTTGTAGTTTTCTCACCGAAATTCAAAAATATGTGTTTAATTTATTTAAATTTATTTAATTAATTACCAATTTTCTAAAAATTTGATTTGTTACAGAATTGGACAAAGCAAGCAGTTCTTAGGTCAACCAATTAAAATACAAATTCGCTGATTTTGAACTATTTTATGTAAATACGAAGATATTTATTTCTATCCAAAGTATATGAAGCTCTCCAAAGTATATGAAGCTGTCCAAAGTATATGAAGCTGTAAGCCCTTCGTATTGCCTTAGCTAGATAAGCAGTGGTAGGTACTACTTTGGTACTCATTTTTTCTTCATTTTGGAATTATCAACTTATTGTAAACTTTTTTAATTAGCAAAACAGTATTTGCTTGCTCACAATACACATATGTTTAAGAATTACTATGTTGTTATAGGAAAATCGAGAATAGACGACTTCTAAACAGTTCAACAAGTAAGTTTTTCAACATCTTTTTGTTTTGACTAGATGAAACCCCCGTCTTATTGGATGGGGTTAGTATAAAAAAAAGGCCCCCTGGTAGACCCCCGCCACCCAGACCTCCCATTCGCTCGCTGTATTCTAAGCCCAACCATATACTTGGCTTTGACCTAGCACCTATATTAGCCGAGTCTATAGAGGGACAAAGAAACAGGCAAATTTTGAATCTTAGTATATATTTGTAGCAAACGTCATGGCTCATGACGAGCAGCCGGTACAAACCGACTCCTTTAAGTGCTTGTTTGTCCTTGGTAAAAGTTTCATTAGTTATTATTAATTTATTGTATTTTATTATTGCCTTTATTCCTTTTACTCTCAGCGCTTTCGTAATAGTTGTTAATTTTCTCGTTTTCTTGCACTTCATTTGTGAAATCTTCATTAATTCATATATTTGTTTTTCTTAGGTTCTTCGTCATTTTAAGAATCTCGATTTTCTTATTGTATTTCTTTAGTTTTGCAAGTGTAAAAATTTACCCTTTTTCCATATATTTTTCCAATTTTATACAATCTTCTATATTCTTCTCTTTATCCAGTTTTACTCCTATTTTGTTAATCACCGTTAGGATTTTGTCTATTGTTTCATCTTCTCCTCTCTTTCATCGTCTGCTTCATTATTTAATAAATTATCTATCATTCATGTATCAGGTTCTTTTGATCGTTTTTCATAAATTTGTCTTTTTCGTTTTTAATGAGGCTTAAAGTTAACTTTCCATTACATACATCATTTAATAAATTGAACACAAACACCAAACTAAAGTTCCAGTTTAAAACCATGCATGTATTACACGATGTAATTTATGAAAACGCAAAAATTCAAATCTCCTACTGTTTCAGTACGGCGCCATGTCTTTTTGAACAGTTATATTCAATACATGTTGAGACAGTTCGAAACTGTGCTACCTGTTGTATATGCCTTAATTTCAAATAAGACAAAATCATCAAGCAATATCATCATTTTAAGAAGAGTTTTCTGGGATACAAGTGGAAGGATGCTTTTTTCATTTGTGTCGGAATATTTACCCTCGTGTTCAACTGGAAGGTCTACAGGTTAGTCTAATAAATCTTTTATAGTAATAAATATATTTCTTGTATATAAATATCTAATACAAAAAAAACAACTCAACAAAAACTTTTGTTCTTGTGTAGTAATTCCAATTTTTCCGTTTTCAGGTACAATATAATGTATCACACGAGTTCGCTCTATGGATTCGAAAATTGATGCACTGCTACATCTCGTAAAAAACTCACAATATCGAAAACATTATTCAATTAAAAGTTGTACGGCATCAAATTCTGTATCGAATGAGACCAAACGCATATTTTTTGCTTTACCCGTTTCTAAACTAGTGCACGTCAAAGTTAAACAAAAAATAACACCAAAAAAATACGTAAGGTGGTAACATTAACAATTGGTGTTCGCAAACCACTGTTACAGTTCGGTTATAGTTACTAAGCTGTGCTCATTTTAAAGGTATCTTTTTTCGTTTTTGTACAAACACAAAGTTAATCTGATAATCGTTGCAATGTGGTAACAGTGTTGAACCACAAAAATTGATACAGTATAAAAGATATTACTGTTACGTGGATAATTTTAGCCTCATTTTAAAAAGAAATATGTATGTCGATAAGTAAATAATCCCTATAATGAAATTTTTTTTGCAGTTATTTGGATAGTTCAGTCTGTGTCAATTTTCTTCGGCGTTGTTATTTACGTGTAATTTATGTGCATGTAATACATCTTTCGTATTCAATATCTTCTACTCTAGACAAAAATCGTACAATTACGTTGTATTCTATTTTGATTAAAAATCCAAAGGAATACTTACTACAAAAAAAAACTTGAAAAAAAACAAATAACGTCGCCACTAATCTCAATTAAAGCACAATTTTTTGAAGAGAAGAACATGACAATGTCCTTATCAACTAGTTATTGATTAGAGAAATAAAAGATTTCAAACTGAAAAACTGGTAAGTTTGATTAACTCAAATATGAAGTTTTATTTATTCATTTACGTTTGTAGGTAGTACTATCGGACCAGCTAGCCCAAAAAACTTTATAACAAAAATCTCAAAAGTGGAAACTTCTTTAAAGCAGCATCAAAATGTACTTCTAAGACAAATAAAGAAGGCAGCATAGGATAGTGTAACAATCGGTATTGTTAAATATAATTCACGCCAATTTTGGTGATCTTTGAATCATTGATAAAATTGCGGTTTAGCGAAAAGAAATCGATTGTTGCATTAGTACATTAGTGGCATTAAATTTATCGCATGTTTAAATTTGTTGAAAGTAGTACTATAAGAGTTGGCAATTTGTTAACGCAAGTATTTCTGTTGGGAACTGCAAATTAATTATTTAATTAAAGAAGAGTTCGAACAGAGAATCTCACAATTGGAGGTAGACGTAAATATCCGGAGCTATGATTAAAAAACAAAAGTTGATTTATACTCCGATCGGGGGACCTTCCATGAATGGAATCTTTGTTTGTACACATTACAGATGCGCGATCTTATAAAAAGGGTACCGGTAACGACATCTAGAATGTTGAGGTGCTAACATGTGACACGATAATTTGCAGTTTTCCATAAGAAAATTTGCGGTAGTTCTTGAGGAAAGGCGCTAAGCTTTAGAGTGGGAAATACGGAATATATAAATGTTTTACGCGGGATAAAAAAAAAAAAAAAAAAGGAGAGGAGGAAAGTTTTTTTTTGACGGGCGGAGTTCTCCCTTAAGTTTACGTGCGGAACTTAAGTTCCTTCGGGAAAAAAGTGTGTTATTTCTTCTGATATTTCCTTTTCGAAAGCGGGAAAAATAGTTTTAGTTTTAATAGTTGCGCTTAACAGAAGACGCCGAAAATCTTTGAACGAGATTTGGGAATAATTAGTTTGCGTGCGGGTACAATTGTACGTATGATTTGTTGTGTTGTGACAATTTAATTTTGCAAACGCGGATAAATAATTACGGGCGGAACGTCTTTGTTTTTCTTTAACTTCTACACGGGCGCGTAGATCTCGCGTGGATTATTCAGATTGGTCTTTTATATTTTATTGTGAGGGTGACATATTAGGATTATTATTATACAATACGATAAGGTAAGAGTAATTTCTTTAATCGCGTCAAAGTCCATAAGCTACGCAATCGTAGTTTTCGGCAATTAACATTGATTTGTATGGTTGTGAGCTGATAGAGAGGAAAATCCAAAAATAAATTAGGTTTAGTTTTCCCCTTGTTTTTTATTTTTTATCGCAAAGAACTTACACGCATCGGAGTTTCTACTCCATCTTTAAGCCGTGCGAATCACGTTTCCAAGAAAAGAGACTCCGGGGTGAAAGCCAGTTAGCCGCCGCAAAGGTAGGTGGGAAAAACAGCCCTAAGGCTTGGAATGGTGGCAGCGTACAAATGAAAAAAAAAATATAAAATTTTCCAAGTTCTCGGGGACAGGCAATTTTTTTTTTTATTTTAGCTTCCTAATTTAAAGGATAAAATTAGAAAAGCCGGTTTTCCATTCTACCTAATAAAAACGCCGATTTTTCTTTTCATTTCTTTTCAACTCAGCGCGGCCGTTACATTGGTGGCAGCGGTGGGATTTTCTTTGACAGAGATTTCACCTTAGGGATTATTCGATTTGATTATTTTATTTTAATTGCACTTATTGCATCCGGTGTGATTTTCTTTTGTCACATTTGGGATTTCCTTATAATTGTTCTTACGGGATTATTTTAAGGGACTTATTTTTTTTTAGCGGATTTAATTTAGTTCGCAGATTGCATATTTAATCTGGGATTTATTATTACAGTTGGTGGTCACAGGTGGTCACATATACAGTTGCAGTGGTCACACTTATCATTACAATTGATGAGTTTTTCACATTTGTTGTCGGGATTGATTTTAGTGATAGATTTCGATCAATACTTTTAGAGGTTCGTTTTAGATGACTGCTCTTTAGGGGATTCTTTTAGGGATGGATTGTTTGAGTGAATGTATCTAAATGATTGTTTTAGATGATCAATTTTAGTGATTTCTAGTTTTGATTGACACTAATTCTGTCAATTTCTGAGGATTCTAATGTCCTAATTTTTGATATTGACAGTTCTGAATTTCGATTGAAATTTTCGATTATTAGAGAGTTAGTCATTTACAGATGGGATTATTCGATTGGGAATCGAGTGATTCATTTACTGAATGATTTAATTGTTTAGTGGGAGATTTAGATTGATTGGCAGTCGATCGTTTTAGTTGTTAGATTGCAGTTAAAGATTGGGCTGATTGGAGAATTATTTTCTTGTTAGGAAGAAGAAATAGATTTGATTAGATGCAATAATTAAGTCGAATTGCATCAATAAATTGATTGGTGCGACGATTAATTTGTGTTTGTTAATTGGGATTATCTCTATCAGACTAATAACCGTGGAGACTAATTAAGGGTGAAAAATTTTCTAAGAAAGAAATTAGATTATTAATTTTATTCGGAAGAAAGTTAATTGTGCCGAGATTGTTTTTTAGGATATAATTAAAAAAAATTATCATCTCAATTTATTTTGTTTATGTTGTTTAGAAAAATTTTTCTAAGAAGCGCAAGTGATTTTTAATTTTGCATTTTGTTTTTAATGTTTTGTCTAGCTAAATGTGATTGTACATTTCTTTTAGAAAAAAAATAGTTTTTTTGTTTGGTGCATACCTTGTGTTGTAGGTGTATGCAATTATTTTTGTGGTTATTAAGCAAGAGTATTTGCGACGTTAAATTGTTTTGAGTGAAAGCAAAACAATTTTTTTCTTCAACATGGCAGAACCTTCTGCAGAAGGGGCGACGTTGTTTAGAGAGGGTGGAGGTACCACTAACCCTTCTGGACTAGCAACAGGAGCTACAGTTGGAGGAACCATGTCGGCAGCAGTTCCTTTTTATAGTTTGGGAATGGTGGCGGCTTCCTTAGAGAATTTTTCTGGGAAAATCCTATTAGATACTTTGATAAGATTGAACAACGTAGTAGGTTAGACGGCTGGACAGAGACGGACACCTTGAGGGTCGTGAAGTATAAACTTGTCGGAGAAGCCTACGAGTTTTTCAAGTCAGAGGAAGCTTTGGATACTCTTCCATATTTTGAATTTAAACAAAGTTTATAGCTAAGTTTTCTCTCCGTAAACGACCGGGTGAGGATCAATTGAACTTGAATAGGTGTTACCAGAAACCCGGAGAATCGATCAGGGATTACTGTACCAGGATAAGGACACTTGGAGCTAAGGTACTTAAGGAAGATTTAAAAATGCAAATCCAGGTGAAGAGGCAGGACTCAAGAGAAAAAATCAAGAGTTAATGTTGGGGCAGTTGAAGTTAGGACTTAGAAAGGACTTGTTTAGGACAGTTGGGGCTTCCTTGCTTGGGGACGACAAACTGACTCTTGAGAAAGCTGAATCGTTAGTGGAACAGCATGAGATAGTGCAGGACATTCTACAAGGAAGAAGATCCGACCAGGATGTAGTCCACGTTCGCGAAGTCACGTGTTACAGGTGTCAGAAAACTGGACACACAGCTCGAGATTGCTCAATTGAGGATAGCCGAGGTACTTGTTTTTTTCGTGTAACAAATCGGGACATTGGGCAAACAGATGTCCAGAAATACCAAAAGGAGGTAATAACCAAAGGTTTGGTGTGAGTCCGGGGCAACCAAGAGACACAGGCGCTGTGAGACGCGATAATCGTGCCCAACAAGGACGACACAGCTTCGATAAGGGAGTTATTTCAAGGACGTCTTTAAACGAGATAGGTCACCCACCTCGCCCCGAGTGGAAGACCGTTCAATTTCAAAGAGGGGTCAAACAATAGATTTATTGCCAGTTATAAGAGTCGTACGATCAAGGATCGTCCCGCATATCGCCAATCTACGGATCAACGGTGATCAACCGCTAGTGAGTTGGAATAGCATCGATTGTAATGGTGCGAAAGGGATCGTACTAGTGGGCGTTACTGGCCACGAATTGAAGGTTTACGGAACTACGAGAGTATCTATAGCGGCTGTAAACCCGAAAGATGATTTGCATGGATCGGCTCATCATACAATGGTCGTTTGCGACGAAGAGCTGTTAAAAGAAGCTCAGGTTCTTATAGGTCGAGATTTTCTGTATGCACACGGAGCCGTTATCGAATATACAGGAGGACCGACAATGGTCTTGTGGGGACAACGCATCCCGCTCTATACAAATGAGGCGTGTGAAACGGATGATGGAGTGTGTCAAATAGGTGAACGTGATCGGTTACGAATAAAGGAACGCACGCAAGAGACTTTTCCAAAACGTAAAGAGGAAAGGAATCGTCATAAGGCCAGTGTAACCCGCAATAACGAGGCTGGATGGAAAGAGTGGCTGGAAGTCGTGAAAAACTTCTATCACCAAACTGAGAAAGTGAGAGATCTTCACGACAAGGTGAGGATTCTAGGTAGAAAAAGCCGTTACAGTGACCCGAAGATTTTAATTTCGGAACACGGAAGCTTAAGTGACGAAGAAGAAGAGGTGATGGTTCGAAAGGAATGTAACGATCACAATAAAAGAAGTTATGTAGTTCCAGATGTAAATAGAGTTGAAGAATTGAAAGTTGAAGCACAACGATGGTTAGAAAGGAAAGCAAGTGACGAAAGAATTACAAACGTAAGTTCGATGGATCAGGACGCTACAGGAGAAGAAAAGTCGAGAGTAGTAGTAAAAGTTATTGCTGAGGAGGAAATTTCTATTCCACCTCGGAGTGAATGCTACTGCAGGGCAAAGTTAAAGAATGCCTTGGAAGGAAAAATTGCCGTCATTGAACCAATAGAAGTAGGCATAAATTTTGTTCATGTGGCTAGGGCAGTTGTTGAAATAAGGGAATATGTACCACTGAGAGTTATTAATCTCACACGGCAGAAGGTCACTATTCAAAAGGGAAGGAAGTTGCCAGAGCAGTGCAAGGTGAGGTAATAGAAGGAGATAAACCGGATGTGCTGGAAATAAATAGAATCGATACATCCGATAAGCAATGGATCGACAAAGAGTTTGATTTGGAACATTTGGAACGAACAACCAAAGAAGAGCTAAGGCGAGTACTTGGACGATTTGGCCACTTATTCAAGGAAGAGGGAGATGAATTAACCTCAACCACAAAAGTGAAACATTCGTTAGTGTTAGAACCTGGCTCAAAGCCTATTTGTAAAGCGCCATATAGGATACCATATAAGCAAAGAGAGATTTTGCAGAATGAAATCGACAGACTTCTGAGTTCAAAGGTGATACGCCCCTCTTGCAGTCCGTGGTCGGCTCCAGTTGTTTTGGTGACTAAGACGTTACCAAATGGAAAGGAGAAAGTACGCATGTGTATCGACTACAGGGGACTCAATGAAGTGACCAGAAAAGAGTATTACCCCTTGCCTAACATATCAGACTTGTTACAAGGTTATGAATCTGGAAGTAAAGTGTATTTCTCGGTAATAGATGTGGCTGAAGCTTATCATCAGATAGATATGGAGCCGGAGTCAATTCCGATGACAGGATTTAGTACGTTTCAGGGACATTACGAATACCTTAAGATGCCATTCGGCTTGTGTAATGCTCCTTGTACCTTCCAGAGGTTTATGAATATGACGCTGTCTGGTCTAACAGGAGAAATCTGTATGGTATATTTGGACGATATTATAGTTTACAGCTCAAAAGGAGCACAGGAGCATATAGAAAGACTAGAGTTAGTGTTGAAAAGATTGGATGAGGCAAATATTAAGTTGAAACCAGGAAAATGTAACCTCATGAAGAATCAAGTCCGATACTTGGGACATGTCATTTCGCGAGACGGCGTGAGACCAGATCCAGAAAAGTTCGAGCAATTCGAGAATTTCCCATTCCAAAGGACGTGAAGGGAGTACGATCATTTTAGGGTTAGTTAATTGGTATAGAAAGTTTATACCTAATATAGCGGAGAAAACAGCCCTCTCACCAAACTGACGAGAAAAGAGGCAAAGTTTGAGATTTCGGAAGAAGTAATAGTAGCTATTGATGCATTAAAGCAAGAGCTTACCTCGGATACCGTGTTGATTTATCCGGATTTTTCGAAGGAATTTATTCTTGCGACAGACGCCAGCGGACTTGGTACGGGCGCGGTGTTAAGCCAGATAAGAGATGGATACGAACGTCCTATAGCTTATGCAAGCCGAAAGTTCAATAAGGCGGAATTAAACTATTCCACCACGGAAAAGAAATTATTAGGGGTCGTCTATGGGATCAAACAATTCCATTGTTACTTGTATGGGAGAAAATTTACAGTAATCACGGACCATCGACCTTTAAAGTGGATGTTAAATATGAAAGATCCCAGTTCTAGAATTACCAGGTGGGCATTGTATCTGATGGAGTACGAGTATGAAGTAGTACATCGTCAAGGCAGATTACATGGCAATGCAGATGCGTTAAGCAGAGTGTATGAGAAGGAGGAACAGTTGGACTGCAGTTTTGAAAGTTTCCAGGAGTACATTAAGAAGAATGGAGTTCCGGATAATGAACGTTACTTGCTGAAAGAGGGAGATGTGTTTTCCAGTCCAGAAAACCATGCGCTAGCTCATTGCGTGTCTCAAGATTTACATATGAAAAAGGAATTGCGAAAGACTTCGTCGAGAGGTTTGGTATGGTCGATGTGCTAAAACGACAAGAAAAAGTTGTGGGAGATGTGGCTGAGCTCCAGATTTCCAATAGAAATTTGTACTACTTAATCACTAAAAGAAGGTATTATGATAAACCCACATATGAAGTATTGTGGGCTGCCTTAGTCAAGCTAAAGCAGTGCCTGACAAAAAATGGTGATACAAACTTGGCCATTCCAAAGATTGCTTGTGGAATGGATGGGTTAGATTGGGTCAAAGTAGAAACTATGATTAAGTTCGTTTTCCTTGATGCGTTCATACACGTGACAATCTATCAACAATCGAAGGCGAAACAGAGTATAAGGGTGATAAACGAAGGGGAACCTGACATCATACCCGAGTGGGATATGCATGTTTTGTTGCGAGCACAGAAGAAGGATACCTTTTGTCAAAAGATTGAGGATCAATTAGGTAAGGAAGATGGAATAACGACACCGTACGTCAGGGACAAGAACAAAATAATATATAGGTTTGAGGAAGATTCGGGGACTACAGACTAGTAATACCCAAAGAATTTGTGATGAGGGTGCTAAGAGACTTTCACGACTCATCTATGATGGGACATACTGGTCAGCGAAAGACGTTGCAACGCATCAAACAGAAATTTTTGGAACAGTATGAAGGCGGACGTTGCAGACTACTGCGCTAAATGTGATTTGTGTAACAGGAGAAAAACCTCGCCACATTTGAAAAAAGGCACCATTGCAACACTTTTCCGTTGCACGGGAACCTTGGGAGCTGACGTCAATGGATATAGTAGGTCCGTTAGTAAGGACGTCTAGCGGAAATAAGTACCTGTTAACCTTCCAGGATTATTTTACGAAGTACGCGGAAGCTATTCCTATCCCGGATCAAAAGCAGAAACAGTAGCAAGGGCCTTTGTAGAACAAATTATAGTTCGGCATGGAGCGCCAAAGCGCCTTTAACGGATCAAGGGACCAATTTTACCTCCCAACTTTTAAAGAGGTATGTGCGATATTGAACATCACAAAACACACACTTCGAGTTATGCTCCCACGTCGAATGGACAGATTGAACGAATGCATCGGGTCCTAAAGGATATGTTGTCACATTATCTGGCAGATGACCAGACGGATTGGGATAAGTGGGTACCGTTAGTTATGATGGCATATCGGGGTAGCGTTCATAGTTCAACTGGGTATAGTCCGTACTTTCTGCTGCATGGTAGAGAACAAACCTTACCGATAGATGAGTTTATCAGGTTTGGCAGGGTCAAATACGACGTTGCGGAAAATTATGTATCGGAACTTCAAGCAAGATTACAAGAGGTGTATGCAAGAGTCTTCGAAAATACAGAGTTAGCTAAAGAGCGAAGGGCGGTACAGTTCAATAAGAGAGCCCAGTATCGAAGATTTGAAGAAGGTGATCTAGTATATTTGAGAGACATGGCATCCACACTTGGTGTATCAAAAAATTGAGCAAGCCATGGATTGGTCCATTTGAAGTGCTAGAAGTTATAGGTCCGGTGACGTACAGGGTGCGTATGAGAGGATCAAGCAAAGCACAGGTAGTTCACGTGAATAGGCTGAAACCGTACTTAGGACGTAATAGTCGTGAAACTAAAACCATTGTGTCTCAATCGGAGACGGAAGACTCCTTGGACTCTGCTGAGGAAAGCTCAAACGAGGATGACTACGAGAAAGAAGATGGTGTACGCAGAAATCCGGCACGTATACTTCCCCGTTATGGAAAACGGTATCTTGGGCCCCAAACGAATCAGGTGAGATCTTAAGTTCTAGCGACGAAGAGTCGAGTCCAACTCCCGTGACGCCGCCTCCAAGACGATCATCGAGGGTACGCAAACCACCGGACAGATTGAACATATAAGGAAGAACAACAAAGGTAAGTACCACAATAGCGGATGACTGAGCGAACCCTTGCGGTAACATTAGGTATTATGTCTTGCGAAGTAAGCGGTTGGTACTTATGTAGTTGATATGTTGTATAAAGAATTTTTTTTTTGTGTGTTGTTGGGGTTAAATTGTAATTAGGTATAAAAATATTGTTTGAACTTTGTCTTTGTAACAATTGTGTTTGTTGTTAATTTTCAAGAATAAGTGAAAAGAAGAAGAATCAGTGCTCGAGTCCGACAAAAGACTATTGAGAAGTTCGTGAACTTATAAAGTGTGGTTGGGAAACTTTCGAAATGAATAGTAAAGACAAACAAACTATGAGTGCATTTATGTGGTCGCGTGTAGCATGGGCAATACTGGTACTTTCTGTGTGTGTGCGGCAGGCAGCGGGACTACGATTGCGAAGATCGAGGCAGCGATATTTCCGCGGTGTCCGTTCGTGACGTGACATCTTGTCCCGAAACTGAGTCCGAGTATTCGAGTAGCGAAGTAAATGTGCGTGTGATACAGAAAAATGATATTAAGTATCAAAAGTGTTTACGTGTTTAATCGAAATCACGCGAATTATGAGTCACTGTGGCATGCATAGCCATAGTTCTCTTGTGGCCGGAGGACTGTCTAGTTTTGTGCACAAAGTGGGTTCCGAAGAGTGCATCGGAGTGCACAGGTATAAAACGTTAACGCTATATCAACAGTACATAGGCCAGATTGTGATGAATGGAAGTGCTTCAACGTCCATAACGTTGATTGGTCATGTAGATAGCGAAGGCGCATGTAAAGGAGAGACCTACCATGAAGGAGGGCAAACTTGGACGAATGTTTATGTCATCGCCAATGTAAAAATCAGCACTCGGGATTATCTGGCCAGAGTGAAAATGGAGGAAAATGAAATCAGTTTATTGGGTGGAGTAACGTGTCCTTATTCCCCAGGATACTGTTTCGATACGACGATGGGAGACACGGTGTGGGAGAATGATGGGAAAAGTCAGTGTGACGATCAACTTAGTGTTTTATACCAAGGGCCAGCGACCCAAGTGATACAGAAACGCACTAAGGAAAAATTTATTATAGTGGAAAATAATTCCAAGATATTCGCATTGACCATAATTAAGAAGAATTTTCTATGTCATATAGAGGTGTGGCAGACGGAACACCCAAGATTAGTTGTCTTAGAAGGCGCCGTCACGGCATATCTTCAGCCAAAGATGATGTTAGATCCCTATAACACGGATCTAATGAGCTACGTAAATAGCAAGTTTTTATACGTAGAGCAGTCGTATAAAAGAGGTATCGACAAGATGTATGTTGACACTGTGGATAGACGATGTCAAGTGCAACGTGAAATTTTGAGAAATCGATTAATGATGGCTCCATTTGCACCACATTCCATAAGCCAGACACTACAATTGGAAAAAGGTGTTATAGGAAGAGTATTGGGCGAGGTGTTGTACATTATGAAGTGTGTACCAAAACTCGTCAAGATTCGTCGAACAGACCGTTGTTTCCATGAATTGCCTGTAGAAGTAGACAACAAGTCGTGGTATATGGCTCCGGTAACACGGATCCTCCAGCATCACGCCGAAGAGGTGGAGTGTAACGCATTAACACCTCCACTGTATCAAATTGATGGAGAATGGATCGGATTGACCCCTTATCCGACAACGAAAAAGGAACCCAAAATGTTATCCGTGGAGGCGTCTCCAAAATTGGAATTCAGCCCTATACAACCTATAGGACAATATGGGTTATATACTCAGGAGGAGGTTAGTAAAGTACAGAGAGTACTGGCGTTCGGTGTTGAACGAAAAGCGGTCGAAAATATTATAGCTAGAAGGATGGCAGGCCTCGATGCACAAAGTCAAGGTTACTCAACGTTGAAGATGTTCGCTCCTAATGAAATGGAGGAATTAGCGCATTCGACGATGCGACAGATATGGGGATGGTTCTCTGACATAGGCATATTCTTTAGTGGTATTTTGGGATTCTATGTAGTGTTTAAAACAATTAAGTACTGCTTGGGAGTGATAATCAATGGGTTACATTTATATGAGACAGTAGGTTGTGGACTTATGTTAATAGCCAGTTTATGGAACACTCTAACAATGGTTTTGGTTCAGCGACATAAGCGTGGTGATAATAGTAGTGTCGCGTCACAAGCAACTCCAACGCCCGACGGTGGCGATACCCATGGTCAACTGCCGACGCAACACAGTGAATTGTATCCAGCGTTGCCGCAACATTGGACGGAGCAAGAAACCTCTACAGGTACCTTGGAACATTTATAAACCGAAAGTGTAAGTGGGTGTGGGTGAACCGAACCCGCGAGTGACTGATCGGTATGGTAAATAGTGATGGACTCTAGCTTTAAGGATTTCTAATGTAAGATGGGAAAAGAATGTGGCTCAGAGTAAGCGCACATCTTTTCGAAGGGAGGGTAATGTAACAATCGGTATTGTTAAATATAATTCACGCCAATTTTGGTGATCTTTGAATCATTGATAAAATTGCGGTTTAGCGAAAAGAAATCGATTGTTGCATTAGTACATTAGTGGCATTAAATTTATCGCATGTTTAAATTTGTTGAAAGTAGTACTATAAGAGTTGGCAATTTGTTAACGCAAGTATTTCTGTTGGGAACTGCAAATTAATTATTTAATTAAAGAAGAGTTCGAACAGAGAATCTCACAATTGGAGGTAGACGTAAATATCCGGAGCTATGATTAAAAACAAAAGTTGATTTATACTCCGATCGGGGGACCTTCCATGAATGGAATCTTTGTTTGTACACATTACAGATGCGCGATCTTATAAAAGGGTACCGGTAACGACATCTAGAATGTTGAGGTGCTAACATGTGACACGATAATTTGCAGTTTTCCATAAGAAAATTTGCGGTAGTTCTTGAGGAAAGGCGCTAAGCTTTAGAGTGGGAAATACGGAATATATAAATGTTTTACGCGGGATAAAAAAAAAAAGGAGAGGAGGAAAGTTTCTTTTTTTTTGACGGGCGGAGTTCTCCCTTAAGTTTACGTGCGGAACTTAAGTTCCTTCGGGAAAAAGTGTGTTATTTCTTCTGATATTTCCTTTTCGAAAGCGGGAAAAATAGTTTTAGTTTTAATAGTTGCGCTTAACAGAAGACGCCGAAAATCTTTGAACGAGATTTGGGAATAATTAGTTTGCGTGCGGGTACAATTGTACGTATGATTTGTTGTGTTGTGACAATTTAATTTTGCAAACGCGGATAAATAATTACGGGCGGAACGTCTTTGTTTTTCTTTAACTTCTACACGGGCGCGTAGATCTCGCGTGGATTATTCAGATTGGTCTTTTATATTTTATTGTGAGGGTGACATATTAGGATTATTATTATACAATACGATAAGGTAAGAGTAATTTCTTTAATCGCGTCAAAGTCCATAAGCTACGCAATCGTAGTTTTCGGCAATTAACATTGATTTGTATGGTTGTGAGCTGATAGAGAGGAAAATCCAAAAATAAATTAGGTTTAGTTTTCCCCTTGTTTTTTATTTTTTATCGCAAAGAACTTACACGCATCGGAGTTTCTACTCCATCTTTAAGCCGTGCGAATCACGTTTTCCAAGAAAAGAGACTCCGGGGTGAAAGCCAGTTAGCCGCCGCAAAGGTAGGTGGGAAAAACAGCCCTAAGGCTTGGAATGGTGGCAGCGTACAAATGAAAAAAAAATATAAAATTTTCCAAGTTCTCGGGGACAGGCAATTTTTTTTTATTTTAGCTTCCTAATTTAAAGGATAAAATTAGAAAAGCCGGTTTTCCATTCTACCTAATAAAAACGCCGATTTTTCTTTTCATTTCTTTTCAACTCGCAGCGCGCGGCCGTTACATTGGTGGCAGCGGTGGGATTTTCTTTGACAGAGATTTCACCTTAGGGATTATTCGATTTGATTATTTTATTTTAATTGCACTTATTGCATTCGGTGTGATTTTCTTTTGTCACATTTGGGATTTCCTTATAATTGTTCTTACGGGATTTATTTTAAGGGACTTATTTTTTTTTTTAGCGGATTTAATTTAGTTCGCAGATTGCATATTTAATCTGGGATTTATTATTACAGTTGGTGGTCACAGGTGGTCACATATACAGTTGCAGTGGTCACACTTATCATTACAATTGATGAGTTTTTCACATTTGTTGTCGGGATTGATTTTAGTGATAGATTTCGATCAATACTTTTTAGAGGTTCGTTTTAGATGACTGCTCTTTAGGGGATTCTTTTAGGGATGGATTGTTTGAGTGAATGTATCTAAATGATTGTTTTAGATGATCAATTTTAGTGATTTCTAGTTTTGATTGACACTAATTCTGTCAATTTCTGAGGATTCTAATGTCCTAATTTTTGATATTGACAGTTCTGAATTTCGATTGAAATTTTCGATTATTAGAGAGTTAGTCATTTACAGATGGGATTATTCGATTGGGAATCGAGTGATTCATTTACTGAATGATTTAATTGTTTAGTGGGAGATTTAGATTGACTGGCAGTCGATCGTTTTAGTTGTTAGATTGCAGTTAAAGATTGGGCTGATTGGAGAATTATTTTCTTGCTAGGAAGAAGAAATAGATTTGATTAGATGCAATAATTAAGTCGAATTGCATCAATAAATTGATTGTGCGACGATTAATTTGTGTTTGTTAATTGGGATTATCTCTATCAGACTAATAACCGTGGAGACTAATTAAGGGGTGAAAAACGTTCTCGGGGACAGGCAATTTTTTATTTTTTATTTTAGCTTCCTAATTTAAAGGATAAAATTAAAAAAGCCGGTTTTCCATTCTACCTAATAAAAACGCCGATTTTTCTTTTCATTTCTTTTCAACTCAGCGCGCGGCCGTTACAATAGTCTCGACAGGAACAAACATTTGGCATTTAGTATTTTTTATTTTAAACTTTTCTTTAAAATGTAAATGGCAAAAAAACCTGTTTATTCTTACACATTACTATATAAAGAAGGAAAATCAGAACATTCTCTTTAATTGATTTAAAAAATAATTTAGATTATTTAGAATTTGGTTTAGATATGTAGATGATGTTTTTGCAGTCATCAACACTAAAGTTTACAGCCCTTAGCAATTTGTAGAAATTTTAAATACAAAATTTGAGAAGTTCAAGTTTACCTATGAAACAGAAGCAAACCTTAAGTTACCTCTTAGACACTTTAGTGACAAGAAATGGCAACAAACTAGATATAGATATTTATCGTAAAGACACTAACACTATAAGGTTTATAACAAATGATTCCAACCATAGTATGCAACATAAACTTGCAACTTTCAACTTTTTGATTCACAGATTATTACATTTCCCATTGTCAAAACAAAACTTTGATAAAGAACTGCGAAATATTAAGCAGATTGCATCATACAATGGTTTTCAGGAATCAATTGTCACAAACATAATTGGAAAACATAAACATAAGTTAAACATTAGAAACATTACAACGTTAAGAACTAGTAATAGCAAAGTATATAAAAAATATATCAAATTACCAAATTATCCCACATACACAAAAGATCTTCAAAAATATGTTCAAAATTTGATTATAAAACAGTAATTTCTAGTAGTAACAACTTGCCGAAGTTTATTAAGTTGTTTCATTAATTGGTTTGAAAACACCAATCATAGCATACACTTAATTCATTAGTTAAAAGTTCTCTATATTACCAACATTTTGTTGCAACCAACGCTTTACCCACCAGCGCTTTTTGTTTTCTTTCAAATTTACCATTATTTTGCACTTACAAGAATTTAAAGCTAGCTGTTGTTGTTTTTTTTGCAGAGTTCATTTTCAAAGCAAACAGAATTTTTAAAAGTTGGCAGCATCAAATATAACGAAAAAGTTACTAAAATTGCAAGTGCAATGCAAAAAAATTACATCGTGTTCTAATTCATTTGATGCAAGAAAACTTGCAAGTGCAATACAAAAGTTGCACGTGAGCATGCGCATAACAAAATTGCACGAAAAAGTTGCACCGACTTTCACCGTGTAAAGCGGATTTTACAATATTTATTTTCGGTCAGGTAACCTCAGTGAAGATGTAGAGTCCAATTTTTATGACGTATATTAATACACTTATATCTTAATATAAATTCCTTAAAGTGGAGGAAAGAAATAGAGTCACTACCCTTGATTCAATGTGCCGACGTTTCGCCCAACTTATGCGGACTTTTTCAGGGCTTCTGTGTATTCATGTAAAAAAATTAAAGAAATAAATACATGTGCATGAACAAGTACGATCGCATATCATTATTTTTTCAAAAGTATAAAAATTATTAAGTATAATACCATATCCCTAATTTAAACAAATGTGTCAATTTAGTTATATCGAAACATTCCAACGATTATAAAATAATTACAAATTATGAATTAGTTGATAATTTGGTATAAACATAGTACAACTTTCTTGTAAGGTTATAACAATTGTTTCCAATAATAAAATTAATATCTTTGTGATTTGAACTCACCTTGAAATTTAGAGCGTGACAGTCACATCTAACATAATATTTAAAAACCAACAAAATTATACACTAAATTAATCACCAAGATTAACAGCGGTCACTAATTAAAAGTTTATATATTAAATAAATAAATATATATTTATAAGACACACTATAGTACGAAATGGACGAACAATATAAACAAATTCTTACAATCACATTGAACAGTAAAGATATGTAATGTATTGTTACTTATAAAATAGGATGAGAATAAATATTTAGTCATTTTTAATTATTGTATAAATCATCTACTGCTAATTTTAACGTGTTCGAATTAAACATGTTGAAATTGGTAGTCTTATTAAATTAAATTTCATTTTTCAAATTAATTGTAAATGGTAGCTATCGGTCAAATTAATTCATAATTACGTGGTTTTTATTTTTTATTTTATATGTAAGAATCTAATATTATTAATGTTTAGGTAATAGGTTTAATTTTACTTATAATATTATTGTAAATGCTGCTTAGAATTTGTGTATCTGTATTAAAGTTAACATTTAAACGATGGGTCTTAATAGAAATCATTTCAGATATCAGTCTTGTAATTTTTTTTCACATCAAGAATAGATGGTTTTTCAAAATTGAACGTGTGTCCTGTCATCACATGGTGTGTCGACAGTCCTGTATCTTCAGTCTTATTATTACAGTTATATTGATGTTGTTTTATTCTGTTTTTTAATTTCTGCTTAGTCTGTCCGATGTAACATTTTTGGCAATTGTTACAATTTATCTTGTACACAACGTTGGATCTGTCTAGATCAGGGCTGTTCAACAGAGGCCCGTGGGCCGCATGCGACCCGCTACCTAGTATTTTGCGGCCCGCGAGCGCGCCATTAAATGTATGAATTACCCTCACATATGAAATCAGAAATATGCACAATTCTTACATTAACGATAAAATACAAATAAAATAACGTGTAACATCTATGGCCGCTATAGCGACGTAATAGAAGGTTGCAGCGAAAGTACTGAAATCGAACCGATCTTGCTCGATTACCCTCGAATGTTTGAAAATCCACCCGTACGTGTTTAAGAATTTTGAGTCAAGCGAAACTGGCAGTTACTTAATAATTATTGTTGTAGTTTAATATACGTAACAATTCTAAATCATTTTTAAGTGAAATACTCGGTAAAATATGTCTTCGCAGAGAAGAAAAATAACAAGCGAACATCGAGTTTATAATGACCGTTGGGAATCAGACTATTTAATCACAAACAACAATAATAAACTTCAGTGCATTGTCTGTATGCAAGAACTATCGGTTCCTAAAGAATATAATATGAAATGACATTATAATACGTTGCACGAGAAAACGTTTCAGCAACATACAGGGAGTCAAGAAAGGCTATCATTACGGATTATAAGAAAAAACTAACACAACAAACAACATTTTTAATAAAATCTGGCAATGATAGCAAGTGCAGTATTGCCGCTTCTACGAAGTAGCCCTTGGGATTGTCAAAGCGAAAAACCTTTTTAGTGATGGAGTGCTTATTAAAAATTGTGCAATCAACCCAGCAAAACAATTCAATGAAACAAAAAATTGCCGAAAAATTCAAAACAGTCTCAGTGTCACATCAAAAAAATTGCAAGACGGCGGTGGACCACATTAATCAATATGTATCTAAAAAACTGCATGACACGGTTGAAAATGTAAATTATTTTGCTATGCTTGGATGAAAGCACAGATTTGTTCGACATTAGCCAGCTTGTAATTTTTATCAGAACTATTCAAAACGACTTCAGTGTAGCAGAAGAGATGCTTGATTTTATACCTCCTGGTACAACCAAGAGTACGGATATTTTTGAAGCTGTAAATAAGGTTGTGTAAGCTTTACGGGGATTCGATAAATGTTCTGTAATGCGTAATGTGTTCTTAAGACATTCGTAATAATGGACACGTGTAATTAGTATAATCCAGTAAATGCCAACAGTGTAAGAGCATTAGTGTGCTAAAGTGGCACGGCCATCTAAGCGATGGTTCTTAATGCTTGCAAACCAACACGTGAGTCGATAAGTGCCAAGATGGGTCTTGCAGAAGCATACACGCACGAAAAGAACACTTTTGATTTGCATTTCGGCTTCTTATTATGCTCATCAGAGGTGTAGTATCACGTGCGTAGCAATCGTCATAGAAGATTTAGTGCGGTTGGTCTTTTAATCCTCTTTTCCTGAGCATGAATGACAGAGTGAGGTGTGTGTCTGGTGCAGACATCCGTAAGTTAGTGGACACGTGTAATTAGTATAACCAGTAAATGCCAACAGTTAGTCTAAGATTAGTGTTGGCACGTAAGCGTTTATTGGTTTTAATGCTTAAATTACTCTGAAATGATAAAAGCCAAGGCATTGTACAGGAAGAGTATGCACGCACTTGATGGCAGCATTCGCTTCTTATTACGAGTCATCAGGTGGGATATCATCTTGTGGTATACAATCACGTATAAGATTTGCGGTTGGTCTTGAGCTTTCCCTGGAACACATGAATGAATGTCTTGCACATCGTGTTGTATCGGGACACGTGTAATTAGTAGCAACCGGTAGCAAATGCCGCAAAGTTAACTGTAGGATAAGTGTTGTAGCACGGCTTTATCTAGCCGATGGTTTTAATGTTAAAACAACATCGCGAAAGTCGATATGCCAAGATGGGTTCGCGCCGCACGCATATTAACGCACGATGTCTACTTGATTATCATTTCGCTCTTATTATGAGTCATCAGAGGTGGCAATCACGCGTAGTATGGACAACCGTGTATAAGACGGCGGCTGGCTTTACCCTCTTTCCTGAATAAATGGTATGTGCCCTGGACATCTTCGTGTAAACCGACACGTGTATTAGCAAACTGGATAAATGCCAACAGCCAATCCTTAAAGATAAGTGCGCGTTAGCGAGCACGGCGCCATCTGGGCGATGGTTTTAATGCTTAAAACAACACGTGAGTCTTAAAGTTAACTGTTGGCATTTACTTAGTTTATACTAATTACACGTGTCCATTTTAACACGAGATGTCGCAAGACACACATTTTACTTGTATTCATTGCTCCAGGAGAGTTTAAAAGACCAACTGCCGTCTTGTACAGTTGTATACCGCACGTGAGTATACACCTCTGATGAGCTCATAATAAGAGCGAAATGCTGCATCAGGTGTTCTTTCGTGCGTGTATGCTTCTGTACAAGTTATCTTGGCTTTATCGACTCACGTGTTGTTTTAAGCATTAAAACCATCGCTTAGATGGCGCCGTGCACTTTAACGCACACTAGTCTTTACAGTTAACTGTTGGCATTTACTTAGTTTATACTAATTACACGTGTCCATTTTTAACACGAGATGTCGCAAGACACACATTTTACTTGTATTCATTGCTCCAGGAGAGTTTAAAAGACCAACCGCCGTCTTGTACAGTTGTATACCGCACGTGAGTATACACCTCTGATGAGCTCATAATAAGAGCGAAATGCTGCATCAGGTGTTCTTTCGTGCGTGTATGCTTCTGTACAAGTTATCTTGGCTTTATCGACTCACGTGTTGTTTTAAGCATTAAAACCATCGCTTAGATGGCGCCGTGCACTTTAACGCACACTAGTCTTTACAGTTAACTGTTGGCATTTACTTAGTTTATACTAATTACACGTGTCCATTTTAACACGAGATGTCGCAAGACACACATTTTACTTGTATTCATTGCTCCAGGAGAGTTTAAAAGACCAACCGCCGTCTTGTACAGTTGTATACCGCACGTGAGTATACACCTCTGATGAGCTCATAATAAGAGCGAAATGCTGCATCAGGTGTTCTTTTCGTGCGTGTATGCTTCTGTACAAGTTATCTTGGCTTTATCGACTCACGTGTTGTTTTAAGCATTAAAACCATCGCTTAGATGGCGCCGTGCACTTTAACGCACACTAGTCTTTACAGTTAACTGTTGGCATTTACTTAGTTTATACTAATTACACGTGTCCATTTTTTAACACGAGATGTCGCAAGACACACATTTTACTTGTATTCATTGCTCCAGGAGAGTTTAAAAGACCAACCGCCGTCTTGTACAGTTGTATACCGCACGTGAGTATACACCTCTGATGAGCTCATAATAAGAGCGAAATGCTGCATCAGGTGTTCTTTCGTGCGTGTATGCTTCTGTACAAGTTATCTTGGCTTTATCGACTCACGTGTTGTTTTAAGCATTAAAACCATCGCTTAGATGGCGCCGTGCACTTTAACGCACACTAGTCTTTACAGTTAACTGTTGGCATTTACTTAGTTTATACTAATTACACGTGTCCATTTTAACACGAGAGATGTCGCAAGACACACATTTTACTTGTATTCATTGCTCCAGGAGAGTTTAAAAGACCAACCGCCGTCTTGTACAGTTGTATACCGCACGTGAGTATACACCTCTGATGAGCTCATAATAAGAGCGAAATGCTGCATCAGGTGTTCTTTCGTGCGTGTATGCTTCTGTACAAGTTATCTTGGCTTTATCGACTCACGTGTTGTTTTAAGCATTAAAACCATCGCTTAGGATGGCGCCGTGCACTTTAACGCACACTAGTCTTTACAGTTAACTGTTGGCATTTACTTAGTTTATACTAATTACACGTGTCCATTTTAACACGAGATGTCGCAAGACACACATTTTACTTGTATTCATTGCTCCAGGAGAGTTTAAAAGACCAACCGCCGTCTTGTACAGTTGTATACCGCACGTGAGTATACACCTCTGATGAGCTCATAATAAGAGCGAAATGCTGCATCAGGTGTTCTTTCGTGCGTGTATGCTTCTGTACAAGTTATCTTGGCTTTATCGACTCACGTGTTGTTTTAAGCATTAAAACCATCGCTTAGATGGCGCCGTGCACTTTAACGCACACTAGTCTTTACAGTTAACTGTTGGCATTTACTTAGTTTATACTAATTACACGTGTCCATTTTAACACGAGATGTCGCAAGACACACATTTTACTTGTATTCATTGCTCCAGGAGAGTTTAAAAGACCAACCGCCGTCTTGTACAGTTGTATACCGCACGTGAGTATACACCTCTGATGAGCTCATAATAAGAGCGAAATGCTGCATCAGGTGTTCTTTCGTGCGTGTATGCTTCTGTACAAGTTATCTTGGCTTTATCGACTCACGTGTTGTTTTAAGCATTAAAACCATCGCTTAGATGGCGCCGTGCACTTTAACGCACAACTAGTCTTTACAGTTAACTGTTGGCATTTACTTAGTTTATACTAATTACACGTGTCCATTTTAACACGAGATGTCGCAAGACACACATTTTACTTGTATTCATTGCTCCAGGAGAGTTTAAAGACCAACCGCCGTCTTGTACAGTTGTATACCGCACGTGGAGTATACACCTCTGATGAGCTCATAATAAGAGCGAAATGCTGCATCAGGTGTTCTTCGTGCGTGTATGCTTCTGTACAAGTTATCTTGGCTTTATCGACTCACGTGTTGTTTTAAGCATTAAAACCATCGCTTAGATGGCGCCGTGCACTTTAACGCACACTAGTCTTTACAGTTAACTGTTCCTTAGTATTGTCACTGATGAATGCAGAGATGTCGCAGAGAACTGACAGGATTTTGCAGGACTCTTTGAAACAAAACAATATCAACTGTCCTGTGATACACTGCATTGTTCACCAAGAGGCGAAAAATCTTTACGTCAAATGAATGTCATGAAAGTGGTTGTCAAAATAACTAATATTATTAGAGGAGGGAATCGTGCGTTGACTCACAGAAGGTTTCGTGATTTTTTAGCCAAAGTAGATGCTACATATGGGGACTTGTTACTTCACACCGATATTCGCTGGTTAAGCACCGGAAATTGTTTACAACGATTCTTGGCTCTTCGCATGGAGATTCCTATTTTCCTTAGAGATGAAGTCAAGTCCAACCCTACGGAACTTGAAAATCAAATGGATGCACAATTCTTAGCAGACCTTGCATTTTTAACAGACCTGACATGTCACCTTAACGTGTTGAATTTGAAGCTACAAGGAAAACAGCAGAATATTGCCAACTTATTTGAACACATAAATAGATTTAAAATAAAATTAATCTTTTCAGTATTCATTAGAAAAATGATTTTTCATTTTTCCAAGTTGTAGAGAGCATTTTTGAAGAAATGAAGGATTTGAGGAAGTTTCATATTTACCACACGTAAAATATATTGACGCAATTGCACAAGAATTCGAAAATCGATTTAGCGATTTTAAAAAAATCGAAAGAGAGATTTCAGAGTTTACTCAGCCCCTTACAATTTCAATTGAGAATGTAAGCAGAGCAGGACCTACAACTGGAGTTATGTGATTTGAATTCTGATCCTTTTACTGGCAAGGAAGAACTGAAACTGGATTGGGACTTTTCAAGTTGCTGCCAGAAGAACGATACCCCAACCCTGCGAAACTTAGGTCTTCTTACTAGGCTCACGCTCGGGAGCAACACGTACCTTGCGAAAGCAGCTTTTCTAACATGAAATTTATAAAATCAAAATATATAGATGTTCCCTCTCTGATAAGTCATTTGCTCAGTTGGTTCGTTTATCAACAACAAATATTAGTTAATATTAACGCATTAGTTAGTGAAACCAACCTTAAATTCTGATATTTTTTGAATAAATTAGATTAGCATCATAATACGATTGCGTTTTTTCTTGTATACCATACCTATTAAAATTCACTGATAAAGCTGTAATGCACAAAGTATTTTATAATGCGGCCCTCCAAACTGCATTTTTTATTAGCAAACCCTTTAGGCACTGCAGTTAGGACAGCCCTGGTCTAGAGTATCTATCTTGTCTTTGAGTCTGGAGTAAACATTGTTGTATATTGTATTTTGTTATAATGGACAATTTCACTTCTTCAGTGCTTAGTAAGTTTATTAGTCTTTGACTGAGTAACGGGACATTAATAATTTTTTTTGTGGGGCATGCTAAATTGCTGATTTTGTTAGTAGAGTCGCTTAGTCTTAGGTGTTGATTAAGCTAGAGTTAAGCAGTTTAGTTATTAGTTTGTCGATTAGGTGTTATTAGTATAGCTTTGAGAATGTTTTTATTTTTGTGATGGAAAGACTCATCACTTAGTCTCAGTATTTTATTTCTCATGGCTACTATTGTGTTTATTTTTGATAAAGGGTGTTTTGAGTAGGCATACTCATCGGTCCTCCCCGATGCAATCGGTTTTATGTACCAGTCTGTCGAATTGAGTATCCATGTTTCGTATCAGCAGTAATATCTAAGAAGGAATCTGATTTGTTAGTTCCTAGTTCTAGAGTAAACTTAAGAAGTGAATTATAATTGTTAAACAATTTCAGTGTGATGTCAATCATAATATCAGAACACACATGTAATAATGTCATCTACATATACAAAATAAAAAGCAAACACATTTAAAGGTCTTCACGTCATTACATATTTGATAACATTACATTACCAAATTAGCTAGTATAGGCGAGGTACATTGATTTTCCTGTACAGCTGTGCCTATTTTCTGGGGCATAATAACAATTTTTATACTTAAAATAGCCCGCGTCAAATGTAAATTTATTAAACTCATAAATTCTTCTCTATTTAACGTAGTGAAGTCGGTCAGATGGATCCAATATTTTCATTAATGAATTTTCTATTAATTAATTCTTTCGTAATATTTAAATAAGGAACTGACGTCAAATGATAATATTATAATTCGTTTATTTTGTCTACTAATTCATAAGAGTTCTTTAAAATTAACTAAATAAGTATGATATATGGACATTGTTTCATTTAAAAATTTCGAGATTTCATAACTGGGCTACCTGTACAAGATACAATAGGTCGGATAGGTTTCCGGTTTATGTATCTTGATTAGAAGACCATAAAATTTAGAATCATTGCTGTATATAAATAATTTGTCTAAATTTGTTGTAGTCTATATGACTTTGTAAAGAAAGTTAGCTAGCTGAGTTATTCATATTTTGAAAAGAATTAGTAGGATCTGAAGAAATAACCGTGTACGTATTTCTGAACCTTCAATACATTGTTGAGTTTTTTGGTTGTATTCTTGAGTATTTATTACTACTGTCGCATTACCTTTATCAGACCTGACAATTACTAATTCTTTGTTGGCATTTAAAAATGTTTAGTTCTCTCAACTAAATGGTGTAGAGTCCAATCATAGTGGGTTATTTGATTAACGTTTTTATGGATGAAGTTAGTTAAAATGTTCACCATATTACCCCGTAACGTCTACTTCTGTCTTGGTCAAACACGTATGACATCCTCAACATCTTTAATTGCTGATAATAGGAACAAGCTCTGAAGAAGTGAGATTTGTCCTTTATAACAAAAGTACAATATACAACAATGTTTTCATCTAGATTCAAAGACAAGACAGACACTCTAGACAGATCCAACGTTAGGTACAAGATGTCGCAACAATTCGCTAAAAATGTTACATCGGACAGACCAAGGAGAAATTAAAAAACAGAATAAAACAACATCAATATAACTGTAATAATAAGACTGAAGATACAGGACTGTCGACACACCATGATGACAGACACATCGTTCAATTTGAAAAACCATCTATTCTTGATGTAGAAAAAATTACAAAAAAGACTGATATCTGGTGATTTTTATTAAGACTCATCGTTTAAATGTTAACTTAACACAGATACACAAAATCTAAGCAGCATTTATAATAATATTATAAGCAAATTAAACCTATTACCTAAACATTGTTAATATTAGATTTAATATATATAAAAATAAAAAATAAACCATGTACTATGAATTAATTTGACCGATAGCTACTACCATTTACAATTAATTTGAAAAATGAAATTCAATTTAATAAGACTACCAATTTCAACATAGTTTAATTCGAACACGTTAAAATTAGCAGTAGATGATTTTATACAATAATTAAAAATGACTAAATATTTATTCTTATCCTATTTTATAAGTAACAATACATTACATATCTTTACTGTTCAATGATTGTAAGAATTTGTTTATATTGTTCGTCCGTTTCGTACTATAGTGTGTCTTATAAATATATATTTATTTATTTAATATATAAACTTTTAATTAGTGACTGCTGTTAATCTTGGCATTAATTTAGTGTATAATTTTGTTGGTTTTTAAACATTATGTTAGATGTGACTGTCACGTTTAAATTTCTAAGGTGAGTTCAAATCACAAAGATATTAATTTTATTATTGGATACAATTGTTATAACCTTACAAGAAAGTTGTTCTATGTTTATACCAAATTATCAACTAATCAATAATTTGTAATTATTTTTTTATAATCGTTGGAATGTTTCGATATAACTAAATTGACAGCACATTTGTTTAAATTAGGGATATGGTATTATACTTTACTACTTTTTATACTTTTAAAAAAAATAACGATATGCGATCGTACTTGTTCATGCACATGTATTTATTTCGTCGGCACATTGAATCAAGGGTAGTGACTTTATTTCTTCCCTCCACTTTAAGGAATTTATATTAAGATATAAGTGTAATAACTGTAATTTTTGAGGATAAAATTAATTCAATAACGTATATTGGGGTTAAATATAAATGTGATTAACAAAATAACAATTAATTATCCGTGGGTTAGTTATATAATACAAAGAAAACTGAATAGTTAACTAGTCTGCAGTTACCACAGTTTTTCTGCAACCTCGGTAGGCGTAGTGTCTCACGGCGGCGTGGAGAAGAGACACAGTGGTAATGGCGGTAGACTTCTGGTGTGGAATTGGAACCTTGCGGGTTGTTTCTGTGAAAATAACAGTGTGTTATCCGTGGTTATATTCTTACTACCTACCCTGGTGGTTGTACACTAAGAAAACGTTTAATTCGTAGACCGCTTGTTTATCAAGTAGAAAGGTTCTGGTTCGTTATAACTAAGGGATATCATGTACTGCTTTCTAGATATGCTTTGTTTATAACTCCGGGCGGCTCCTATGTTGGGAATATAAGTTTGTTGATAGTCCCTGTATATAGAATAGCCCTGCCTGTGGACCTGGTTTAATTCACCCAAGGTTTGTACGACTCCTTTATATGTGTGCTGTTGGTTTATGAACGGTCTTCTTGCAGGTTATTTTTAACGCAGTACAAGACGTCCTGGTTGAGCGGATGTCTTGTAACGACGTCAGGATATACTGTAAAGTGTAAAAGGTTTCTCTCTGTGACGGCTATCAAACAGGTATATAGTGTTCGGCATTACGACAGGGAGTCAGAGTATAGTATGAAAGAAAACATCTAAACAACGGCCAAACGTAAATCTATGGATGTTAGACAGAGCTAGCGCTAGGATGAAGGGTTACGCTTATCCTCCGTAAATGCAATAAATAGAATTACTGGATTTGGAAACTAATCGTTGACGTAGAAGAAGAGACTGCACTTTCGCTTGTAAGGTACCTTGAATTGCAGGGGATTACGCAAAGGTAATAGGACAAAGTTATAGCAATTTAATCAGGTATAGGTTTCAGATTAAGTCTGTATGCTGGTGGTTTCAATCCACTTTTCAAATTAAAATATTAAAGGATCAATTAGTCATTCTAATTTGTTGGTGTAGTAGAAATTTATTAATTGTGAAATATGCATTATAGGACCTACTAACTACCAAAAATTCGTTTAAATTTCGCCAAATCCTGGAAAAAGAACACCGGAAGTTAAAAAATTTTATCCTGATTTAGTTTAAGTTCAATCCAAGTAAATTTGGTTTTAGAAGAAACTTTTTTAATTCGCTAACAAATTTTATTTTTACAAATTAACTTGTGGTTTTATTTATAATCAATGGTTTTATTGAAGTTTGGAAACAATAATTTAAAAACAATTCGCAAATCCAACTATTATGATGCACTCAGGATAACCTGGTAGCTAGTTAAATTAGATAACTGCACATTTTTAGTTGTGCACGTGCAATTTACTTATTTTGCGATAAGAACGTACGTCTTTTGGAAACAAATTGTACAATTTTCAGTCAATATCTGTGGAAACAATTGATGGTTCTGTCGTAAAGTACTAAGTTTTTAGGTTTTGTTTTAGATTGTGGGCTGAGGGGGTAAAACATGTTGACTTTGTTTTGTAGCAAGATAAGTTCTACCTGTTTTATTTTCATAAGATTAAATGATATGGTGTGTTTAGAAACGAATCTACAGATGTATTGTGTATTGATATATTCATATCTATTGTATGTGGTTATTCTTGTGTGGTGGAATATCAGAATCCAATAGAGTTGCACAAAGAATTTTGAAATTAATTTGTAAGTTAAAAGTTAATGGACTCCTGCAAAGATATTTTTAAAAATATAAATTGTTTACTTTCCATTCTGTGTTTATACATATATAAATGGGTTGTGTTTTTGAACTTAAAAGAAGTCGTGAATGGAATCTGCTGAATGCTTATCATACTCCTACAACACAACAGATAAATATAGTTTTTTATTTCCCTCGCATACCACATCCTTGTTAGAAAGGGACTCCTTACTCGCTTAAAAGAATCTAACAAATTACTGTTACAAACAAGAACATGTTTTTTGAAGGTGCATTTAAAAATTTGTTAAAACTTTTTTACTAAATATGTGAATGATTTTAAATCAATTTGTAGAATGTAATTTTAATTAATTTTTAATGCTTAAATATTTTTTTGTTAAATTAAGCCGTGTCGAATTTTCATGTATTTCTTTATGTTAGTCAGTGCTGAATAAAACCATTATTATTATTATTATTATTAGTTCATCGGACAAGATTCCTAGATAAAGCATCTAGTGTTGCGGTTGGTTGTTCCTGCCTGTTCTGTCTAATATTCGTAAATTCCTGCAATCGCTCAATCCACCTGACGACTTGTCCTTCCGGGTTTCCTAAATTTTAACATCTCACTCTAGGGCAACATGGTCCGTTATCAGTAGAAATCTACATCCGTATAGGTAAGGCAAGTTCGAAGAATTCAGCAACCGTTGCGCATAGGTTTAGTGCGGATGACTCTTAGATGGATTGGTAACCAATCAGATGCCTGTTGATTAAACAAACGTTTTGATGAATGTGTTGTTGTTTTTGGGCGTTAGGTTATGTGTTATTATTTTTGTTGATTAATAAAGACAGATTAAAGATTATCATTATGGATAAGTTA
>JALBCR010003363.1:0-47840 GCA_030710515.1 Abscondita cerata
CTAATTTAAACAATTTAATTACCGTATAAATACACAACCAAAGCAGTTTTATCCGATCACTCAAAAAAAAATTTAAAAAATACCTAAATAAAGTGTGCATTTTTGCAGATTTTTAAGAACAAAGAGTGAAATAATTAACTAATATCATTAACGTACATTTAGAAAACAGGAGTACATGTTTTCATATATAAATTGAAATCTAAAAATTAAAGATAGTTGACAGTTAAAATTTGAAAAAAGTAAATTAAAAACTATATTATTGTTTTATTTTATCTTTTCAATGGCTGCCTTATGATTGGTATGTTCGTTAAGTTCAAGAGCAAGTCTCCCTTGAGCAAATGTCCAACTTATTTCTTTGTTTTGTGAGGAGCTGGACAACAGAACTAAATCCTTTTTCAACTAAATATGTTGATGAGAACGAGATGAGAAGTAAAAATTACGATTACGAAATTACGATTTTGTCTTCAGGCAGTTCAGGAGTCTCGTTATCTGACACTGAAAACTTTTTAAGAATCGGAAACTGAATCAGATCTTTACGACCAATATTTATTGAGTGAATATCAAACTTGGCGATGAATGATAAAATAATACCTTTTGCTTTGATAAGATTCATTTTGTTTCCTTGAAGCCTTATATTGACTTCGTTTATTTTTGGAAAAATATCTGTAAGGTAATGCAACTTCCAACTTTTTTCAAATTTTCACTTAAAACAGGATCAAACGTGTCAAGAAACTCAGTAACTCTGTCAAATAATTTGGAAAACCGGAGCAAACAGTTTCCTTTGAAAAGCCACCTCACGACCGTATGTAAAAGCAAGCGTTCGAATTCCTCATCATTTTCATGGCAAAGTTGTAGGAATAGGCGGTCATTGAGAGAATTAGCTTTGATATTGTTAACACCAGTAATAACTAGTTTTTCATGCAGGATTAAACTCAATGTTTTCACAGCTAAGTGTTGACGATGAATGACACAGTAAATAGTGATGACCTCTGGCACTTCTTTCTTAAGGTGGGCTAGAAACCCAGCATGACGACCAGACATGGCAGGAGCACCGTCTGTTGCGCAAGCCCTCACGTTTGTTATGCGAATCTCTTTTTCATCAAAATAGTCTTGCACCACTTTAAAAATCGACGATCCCTTCTATTAGTGATCAAAGTTCTAGCAAACAACATTTCTTCGGTAATTTCCTTTTGATCATTGATGAACCTCACATACGCTAATAAAATTGCATTATTATCACTCTCAGTTGATTAATCAATCTGCAACGCAGATTTCCTGTTTCTCAACAAATTGGTCAGTTTCGATTCAATTTCCTCATTTTAATATTTTTAAACCATTTACTTTTTATACTACCTCCTAGCAATTAACTTTTTACCTGTAAAATAAAGTTTCCCATCGTGTAGGTTTACCATTGTAATAAAACTTAAAGTAAATTTAGATTGGTATTTTTTCAATAAATCACTCACAGTAGCGTTTTAGTTTAGTTAAATTTAAAATAACTAAGTTATTGTTCACTTTATCACTGTTACTCTTGATAAATGATTTCATTCTGAAAGGTTTCGTTGTTATTACTAGTAAATATTTATTAAACAAACAATAACTGCACGTTTTTGCAATAAAACCAAATTTTAAATATTCAGCTGAGTATTGACGACATTTCTTCTTTTTTGAATCCACTTACACTTCAAATCAAATGTACGTAAACAGAAAGCCACGCACAAAAACTGATAGTGAGGCACACAAAGGCTAGTGAAGACTAAATACTAATGTAGGTCAATGAGAAGTGCCACTTGGCGGTCCGCCATCCTATCGGTTATTGAATTATAAAATAGAGGGGGTACAGACCGTGGACGGGATTAAGTCGCCAAGTCTGTCGCGTTGAAATAACATATCGGTAATGTGAACAGGGATGGGTGAGTGCGATAAATTCGCTGGCTAAAAATAGACAGTGACTCCTGCTACCCGGCAACTTCTACTGTACATGTTCTAATGCACAGTACTGTTTTAATTTTTCCCCTATTGAATACTAATCGTCCCCCAATCGCTCCTTAGTTATTTATTGCCCCCCTGTTAACCCAAATCGTCCACTTGGAGGAGTACTTTCGTACAGGAATCCACAATGAACAAGGGACATGGGATCATTCATATCAAAATTGTACCAAGTAGTTTGAAGAACAGTTTCACGATGAAGTGTTTCGGTACGATTCGTTTGTACCACATCTTCGTCGTATAGTCGAAAGGTTTTCTAGTACTGGTAGTGTTTTAAAAGGAAAATCTACAGACACCCTACCGTTTTGACTGAAGAAGTTGTTGAAGATATTCTTCAGAGAATGGAAGTAAGTCCTAAAAAATATCGTTTGGTAAATTTCAGAAAGTTTGCAAGAAAATGTTCCATTTACATCCAAACAAGGTGAATGTAACACAAGAATTACAACCTCCTGATTTTCCAAGTCGAATATACATGTAGATAAATTATGTCATTAAATGGTAATATATTTCTAATACCAGATCTATCATAAGACGTGTTTTAACGCTACGGACTACTTGTATGGGCCCACTGTACTGATGTAAACAGAATTTTCTCTCTGCAGCGTCGAGTTGTAAGAATTTTAGGAATCATTTTATAGTATAAATGAATTTAAAATTTTAAATTTAAAAGTTTAGAATCTAACTACTTTTGTTGATGAGTTAAAATTGCACCTTATGCCGTCCGTCCGTATGTAAACAAGATTCCAAGAAAACCAGAGGTCCGATTTTTATGAAACTTCTTACAAAGAGTTTATTTATAATTTCTAAGCTCTGATTAGATTTTGGGCATAATCTATGTAGCCGAAAGGGCTGTTAACTAACACAGATTTTCGAATTTTTGAAATATTTAGAAAAATATTCATTTTACACATTTTGTTTCAAATAAAAGTAATTACTGAGATATAACAAACACGTGATACTAATTATTGTAACAATATCTCCACTAATACAAAAAAAGTTGAGGAAGAAAAGTAGTTGGAAATTCTGTTGTCTATAGCTTCTGTTTGAACCATTTTTTTTAAACGTAATAGTATTTTCGCTTAAAGGGACGATGTGGAGTTCTGCGGTAAACGCTTGTTTAATATTATCAATAGTTTAACGAAGTGGTTATGTTAACTTTCAGAATAGTCGTATATGTTCAAGAGGAAACCCACGCATTTTTGTTGATCCCCAGAAACTTGGAGTGTGGCTGGCAATGTCAAGATTTAAGATCATTGGTCCTATTTTTTTTTAAATCAAAATATTAATGCAATAACTTTGAGAATTGATTTTGGGCCGTTTTATTAATCAACTACATGATGATGAGTTACAGTAGGGTTATTTCCAACAAGATGGGGCCCATCCCGCACAGCAGTAATAACATTAAACCATTTAAGACATTTCTACGGTGACAGATTAATAAGTGAAAACAGATGGCCTCCACATTCACCCAACTTTCCAGTGGATTTGTTTATGTTTGGTTTTTAAAAAAAAAAGTGTACCCAAACGTCTAAATATGTTTAAATATAAGAAAATTGAGTATGCGATTATAGAATGTGTTCACAAACATTACACATGAATTAATTAAACGAAGAGTGAACTTGTGTTTAAATTTGATGGACATCATTTGAACAAATGTGATTACACCATAATTCAACATTTATTCAACGTCATTTTAATAAGTATATAAAATTGTGTTGTCTTGTAGACTATGTAATAAAATAAATTTTTATCTTGAGTATTAAATTTTTAATAAATTGCACATCTGCTAAAAAATTGAATTTTTATGGGACGCCAATGGTGTGCGCCAAATTCTAACATTTTCAATCATTTGAACGCATGGTATGTCATTTTCCGTTCATTAAAGGTACATAAAATTATCAAAATCTATTGTTTCGCAGTTAATGTTAAGTTAAATTAGTATTATTTGCATAATATTGAAACTGTTAACTTGGCGAATTAAAAAAAATGTGCTTTCGCTAGTGATGTCAATGGCGGTAACAATCTCGGTACCGACGATTGACAATGGATATTCATCATGTGATATTTTTTGCCCGACAGAATTTATTCTGCACACATAAAACCCGCTGGTAACTGTAATAACAGTTTAATATTCAATGCTTTACCTTTAAGCATTTTTTATAATCGAAATAACTAAACATGGTTTCCCTATGGACTGTATATTCTGCAAGTTTAAATTGCGTTAACAGAAAACAACACCGTAATTTTCAGATAATTAGAAATTGTGCTAATTGTCCCTTAAGGTGATAGCATTCAACCAGCTTTCCTCTCTTTCGGGTATTAACTTTGAAATTTAAATACCATTGAAGTGTCGTTAAGTAACATTCTTGTAACGTAAAAGAGTTTACAAACATTTATTAATCAATCTATTTAGCTTTAACGCGAAGCAATATTGAGGTAAAATAATTTAGTTAACATGTTTCTGATCTGTAAACCTGCGGGACTTAGCTTTGACACAAAAAGATGTACAATGAAAATTTAAAAAACAAACGTCGATTATTTCGCAGATTTTTTAGAGAATGTAACTTTTATTATAGGTACTATATGCAGTAGGCACCTTATTCAAAGCAACTTTTAACTGTAGAATTACTTATAAAATAAAAAGGGATAAAAATCCTCGTATAAACCCCGAAATTAACTAATGCATTTCAGTGCTATTGTGACGCGAGTTTAACTTACATTATTTACAATTCAATGAGTAACAAAAACGCTCTATTAAGTGGTCTAATAGTTAAATTTCATATCTGTCGTTTAATCAATTATCTCTGCTAGATACGGTTTATAATTACTGGCTCTAAATTGTACCTAATTCTACAGTTGCCGTCATAATAATAATGGCAAAAAAACGACACTATTCTGAAAGAGTTATTTTGAAATGAAGTTTCTCACACTTTTAGTATTTTGTATAATACGTCCATAATGAAAAGAATAATTTCAAAAGTTTTCAAGAAAGTTACCTCAACTTATTAATTTAAATACAACATTCTGTATACTTTTAGGGATTTAGATAGACAATCGAGTATTTCAGAACACGTGACCTAAGATGGAGAAGATAGGGCATACAAACATCTAAATTCAAATTTACTAACATTTAAATTTCAATTTTTTAATTGTCTGTTAACATTTATTTACATTTTTAAAATTTGTAATCACAAATGAAATAGTTTTTTTCTTATATTTTGTACTATGTTTAATCGTACTGAGTTTTAGACGATAAATTAATTGGATATTTGAGTATATAGTCTGTATACTATTGGCGCGGAGTAATAAATCATAATTGCTTGAAATAATTCTTTATTTTCTTGTGAAAGCGGTACTTCTACGGTTAAGTAAAACCAATAAATTCTACCCAAAATACGATCATTGTGCCGCTCTTGCAGCATATCGACCCATCTAGGGTCTGAGAACAATGGTTTAATCTGTGAAAACACGTTGCCACCAGCCCAGGTACTGACGAAACGAGAATCATAGCCGTAGATGTGGGTATTATGCCAAGATACAAAAATAATCGTATATAAGAAGTAAAATTTGTAATGTGATCTACTATACAAATAAAATAAATAACATATAACCACATAATAATTCATATCAAGGTAGATTTTACTATTATAATATATTTACCTACTAAAATATGATTTTCCAAACGTATCAGGTACCTACGCCACTGCAATACGGGAAATTCGATAATTCTGACAGGTTTATTACTCCGCGCCAATAGTATACAGACTATAGAAGAACATACTTACGTTTTTATTTAAAGTAATTGTTCATGTAAAACTTTTGTACTTACTGTATTTAAATAGCTTTTATTTATAACTGCTCAGGCACACATAGGAACATAAAGTTTTCTAATTGAAAATGAATTATAGGTACTAAGAGGAATAAATGTAAATAATTCCCCGATCTTATTTTCGTTAAACAATAGATTTCGTAGAAAATGTAGTTGTGAGTAAATTTTACAATCTGTTATTAATTTAGAAAAAAAGTTGCCACTAAGATTACTGGGGTTTAGTATTTGAAGGTAATAATTATACAAAACGCATAGTACGTATTTGCAGTAGTTGAAGTATGCAGCAGAGGCACAAAAACGGAGTAAAGGATTAAATTTTTTTTAAATTAAAGTAATGGTATGTAGAATGTATCTACATATGTTATTAATAAAGAAACCCAAATAAGCAAGTAAAATAGGTCAAAATATGCACATACATATGCAAATAATTTACCCAAAATATGCACAAAAATGTTGAAAATATGCAAATAGAAATATACTTAAAAATAGACGTTTATTATTTTACTTATAATTTATAATACATCTACATAATAATATGAAATTACAACAAAAAACAAGTTGTTAATTAATTATAAAAACAATAAACTACTAAATGTTTTTCAAAATTCTCAGTCAGAAAATGTTGTCTACGGTCTGTATATAGAAATTTGTAAATTGAGAAACTCCTTTCCACGTCAACCGATGTAAGAGGGGCATTTTTAAAACTACTCAACGTGACAGGATCTAAATCAATTGATTCTGTAAAATCTCCCATTAAAATATTAGCTACTTGGCTAAGAAATTGAAATCCACAATTTTTTCAATTATATTTTTAAATGTTTTAAAATTGTATCCCCAATGTGACCTGTCACGTTTTGAAAAGCAACCCCGACTGTTTAATTAGTTTGACACTTTGGATTAATGACAAATTAGATTCCTCCATTTGCGTTATTGTTTTAGAAACAAAGCTATAATTTGTTTTAAAAATGAAAGTTGCTTGTTTATTTCCTTATTTTAAATAACTGTTTAGCATCTTGAAGGGATTGCGAAGATTTGTCTGATAATTGTGAAATAATATTTTTCAGTTGAGAGAAATTCTCACAATAAAATAATGTGGCTTCTAGCCAAGTACCCCATCTTGTAAGAACAGGTTTAGGTGGAAGCGGGAGTGTTTGGTAGTTTTTCTTTATAAAACTGAATTCGTGTTGGTGCTTTAAGGAATATTTTTTGACACTAGAAATTAAATCATTTATAAGCGGAAAATGCTTTCTAATCTCCCCAGCAACCCTATTTAAGCCATGTTACATGCGTTAAGTTCGGATAAAAAATTTTCAAATTTTGCCCGGCCTTTACCATGTATGGCGCTGCATCTGATAAAATGAGTAAACATTTATCTACGGGAACAGATGCAGGAAGAAAAAATTTTGATAATTCGTTTTGTACAAATCTGGTAACAGTCAATGCATTTGTTTTTTCTAACTGTTTAGAAGCAACGAGGTAAGATTTTGGCAGAAAATCTTCGCAAAGAACACCAATTAATAAATGAGCAATATAACGTCCTCTTGAATCGGTGGTTTCATCAATACATATGTAAAAATGTTTGTGCCGAATTTTAGGTTTAATGTCCTCAATTACCTCCAAATACAAGGAATTTACGTGATTTCTTCGTAGCGTTGTTTCACTTGGGATATTGAACTTGCAATACTTTTGGAAAAACGAAGTGAAGTTTTTATTACGAAGCTTTGACAACGGAATGTTTGACGTTATCATTGCATGGCATAGATCTCGGTTGAAGATGTTTTGTTCAGTTAGTTCTTTACTTTTCGGCATCATTTGTACACATTGCAATAATGTCGGTTGTGGTTGAGGCTTACCCAATTTGGCAATATGACTGGAAGTTTTCACATGTTGATCTATCTGGAATTTTTATCGCAAGGTATCTGCAATAAAAAAAGTATTGATTGATCAAATTGATATAAATTTTCAATGAGATACATTGAAAATACGCACACTTTCCTGTGTTCAATATTTCTGTTATTTTTAAGAAAAAAGGGATAAAAATATAGATGATTCCGTCTATCAATAAGAATGTAAGATATCGATCAATTACGCACAACTGCAACACGCTGTACAACAAATAATCAAAACATATACTTACTTACAATTTTAACGCACACCGAACAGTAGACTTTTCCCATATCTATACGTAGTTCTTTGTATGGCTTCACCCACACTGATGCACTACTAACTTTGGGCATTTTACCGATATAAATAAAAATAAAATAACAGGACTTATACAGAACGCAAACCGACGATCAGTTAAGAATCACGATTTGAAGTGAAAGAAAACGGAAATGCAGAAATGGATTCCAGTTATCGATAGGTACAAAACACCCCCATTCTTGTTTAAAGCAAGTATTCTCAGAACAACAACCCCTAACAATATACTTTCTGTTACCCGCTTAAAATAGTCACCGCCTTCTGTAGTACGTTTCACCATTGATTCTATAACCATTTATTCTGTTAGTGCATCTCGTAAATGCTACATCGGTGTTGATCTACATTCGAGAATGACTCAAGAATCAAACTCAACAGTTTCCAAAGACGTCCGTTCTTATCGCAAAATAAGTAACTTGCACGTGTACAATAAAAAACGTGCACTCATCGAATTTATCCTAGTGCATCAAATAGTTGGATTTGCGAATTGTTTTTAAATTTTGTTTCAAATTTCAATAAAACAAGAATTTAATTTGTAAGAAATAAAATTTATTTGCATCAATACACACTATGATAAAAAATCATTTTTATGTATTTCCATATAATTGTGGTTATTATTTACATAAACAATTTATTCGCTTCAGATCCAGTTGGGAAGATGCATCTGCTGCGTTTTTTTTAATCGAGAAGGACGTCCTCGGTTGTAGTTTGCTTAGATGCGCAAGTTGATTCTAAAAAGAAAAAAAAATAATATAACTTCACTAATAAAAGATATGCCGAGTCAATTGAATTTTGAATATTCTTTTCAAAATTAATTACACACAAAACTTTTAGTTTAGCTTCTAATGACAAGTTTTAATGTTCAATAACAAATAACAAAAAAGCATGTTTATCTCATCAATTTGGAATTAAAAGAAAACCCTAACGGGTAAATAAAATAATAGTAATTTGCTTACCTTCTTTTAGAATATTAAGGCACTGATTTTACACTTAATAATTTACGTTTATTGTTTATAATAATTTCAGAGGGTAAAAAGTTTTTCACATAGTAACTTATTTCCTAAAGTGTCAACATCCACAACCGCAATACAAATTTTTCCACATTTTTTTGCTACTCCATTGTACGCTTTACATTTATTGTAGGAAATTTAAAAAAAAAACGTATGTCTACGGCGTCTACGCTGTTCTTTTTATCATTTGTGCAACTGACGTATTCATATTTACTAATTGTCACAAAATTACGGTAACTAATTTTATAATCAATGCAATATCTTGTAACAATGAAGTAACTTCGAACCTCAAACCACTTTCATATTCCTATTCAAGAAACAAGCATTGAGGCAGGTACGGTGGAACTGACATAAAAAAATGGAGGTGGAAACTGAGAAATCTCGTCGTAATTGAACGGTAGAGCCATCTATTTTTCGTCGTACTTTTGTGTCACATTTCGTCCATATAGGTTACGCATCTTTACGCATTTTATAATCAATGGTTTCACTATTGCTTGTGGAAAACTAAGGCCTAAGGATTACGGATATGGAGTTATTTACGACTTACAATACAATAAGTTATTGTCAATAAGCTTTAAAGAGTAGGCAATCGTCAACATAATTCCCCGCTTAAGATAAAATATGACTATGAAATTGTAATGTGAATAAATTTTCGACAAGAAATTGAAAAGTTCTGTACATTGTCAAGATTTTTTTCAATTTTATGCACAACATGCTATATTTTAAAGATATATGCAAATATTTCAAAAATGCTTATAATATGCAAAATATGCAAAACATGCGCTTTGCATATCTGGGTTTCTTTAGTTATTAATCAATCACATCAAAGCAAATTTGTCGACAGATATATAAAAGCAGTTACATAAGTCGATCCTTCGATAATTATAGCTAACTAAAGTTACACGAGTCGACACTTAAATGTCGCAATACTTATTGTTATTAATCAAAAATATCCATTCTCTTCTGATTTTAGGAGAAATATTTTTGACCGATACGATTCAAAAATAAAATATGTCTTGTAAATAATATTGATCCTTATGAGTTAAACGATATAGCATAAAATTTGATAGCGAAGCATTTCCCTGTTACTGCAATGGATATTAAAAGTTACTTAGTATTAACACGTAATTTTTACATCCAACAACAAATGAACCATACAAAAAGTGTACTTGGTGCTGTAGAAGTAACTGAACATATCATTGTAGTCCGAACACTAAGTTTATTATGTTTGATGTTACTTTTGATTAAAAAATAACTTATATTTATAGGTCCAGTATTCTCAAAGAATGTTTCTTTTAATTGCATTTATCCACTTTTGCCTTCGCACTGTAGATAATTCATTGAACTGTCTTTATGTTTAAAGTATAAGCACTTCAGAAATGGGTAAAACTTGACATTATCGCTTTTACAGCGACTTTCACAACGCACAAAGCAACAAAATGCTGGCATTTTATTGACTTTCCACTTACAGCCTTTATTTTATTTATTAAATGTTAGTAAAGATAAACTTTCTTTAATAGTAGTAGTAGTAAGTAAGTTTATTCATCTAATAATAAGATGTTTACAAATATCACCTAATCTCTAATCATACAAGAATCACCTCTCTCACATGCTCTAAGCATGCTTTTTAAAATTCATCAAAGTCTGTCCTTTCTTAATTTCCTCAGGCAACTCATTATATATTTTTAAGCCCTTATAATATAAATTGTTTTGTGAAAAAGTTTTTTAACTAAAGGGAGCCTAAAACTATTTAAATCTCAAGTGTTATATTGATGTATATCCTTATTAAAAACAATAAATTTCTGCATGTAGCTAGGTAACATATTATTAATTATCTTATAAATAAATATCAACGTTTTAAAATAAACTCGTTGCGTTAACACTTAACCATTGTAATGCATTTAGCATTGACGATATTCGTGTCATTTTACTACACCGTAATATGATCCGCATTGATTTTTTTTTGTAATTTTTGCAGTCTTTGAAAGTCGCCTTCGGAAGACTAAATGTAAACAAACTGTTTCTATGCCCTATCTTCGCCATCTTGAAATTTATTTGACAGCATTCTGGAATACTCGATTCAAAAACGATTTCAGCAAATCTCCACTTTACATATTCATTTAGAGTAGTTACAATAAGTACACAGACTACTACAGTACTAGAGGAGTCGAAGAAATCTAACACTGAACCTTCCAAAACTGTTAGTACAGGCGGTACGCGACAAATAATGTCACAATACCGCAAATGATGGTAAGAAAGTCCCATACTTTTGGTAATAACTTTACAGTTTAGATGATTCTGCGCGATTTGACCCGCAGTTCCAAAAAAAAAAATCTTCGGAGGGATCGAGATATGAGGGTCACAAAGATGACGCTCGGGTCTTTTTTTCCGCATTTTTTTAACTATAACTTTAGAACTATTTGTCATAGGAAGCATGAACTGGGGTGCAAAATGAAAGCTTAGAACACCCTCTTTAACATATGTCAGAACATTTGTGTCGATATTCTGCATAGATTTTTAACTGGAAGCCGATAAATGAAATGAACAGCCAAAGTTTGACTATTTTTAAAGGGATTTTTCAGTTTTTGACTACAAGTAGCCGGAAAATCTCAAAACTTCATTAAGACGATTTCTAGAAAATTATTTTATCTTTCCAAAAAGCTCAAGAACATTAAGATATCTTGATTAGTTACGAAAAAAAACAAATATAAGAGTGGCATAACTAGCATAATAAATTATGCAAAATCAATAATTTTAAAGCACGCATTTTTATAAAGTACAATATACTCATACGGTTCCAAAGAAGCATGCCTCGACTAAAATTAAAGGAATTAAAAGTATTTATTAAAAAATATATATGTACTCAATATATGATTATTATTCGCAAATCTGAATAATACAGTATACTACTATTCCCAGTATTGTATTACCCCGAGCCTATAGTGTTTCGCTTTTCGACTGTTTGCTTTGAGGATCAATAGTGTTTGTTTTGACTATTCATCATCACTCGACTGACTAAAAAATAAAAACTTTAAATCAGCTATACTATCTGAGATTAAGTATTATTATGCATGAAGTAGTTTTGATATACCATAGGTTTATTATTATTTTTATTATTGCAAGTAAAAAAATGGGACCTAAGTAAAGAAAACAAAACCTATTTTAGTGGCAAATTCTCAGATTAATTGGGAAAATTGTTGTCTTTGCCAAAAAAGACAACCCTAATGCTTCCACACGGAAAACTGGATACGCATATCTGTCGTAAAATTTAAAAGAATTTAGTGATTTGGGTGCCTTGCCGGAAGATTTAAACATTAGCTTAATTGATGAAGGGTGAAGGTATGGGAGACGTTTTGCGTAAGTGGCACAAAACTGTTTTATATCAAATACAGCACCGAAAAGTTAAGCCGTATAAAGAAGAAACACGGATTAAGTGAAGAGGCAGGGGGCAGCTGTAGTGGTCCGGCTACCGGTGCAGCTTCAATATCACGACAGACGCGACAATCCTTAGCACCAACTGATGTTAAGGCTCAACTTTGTTTTCTCTATGACGAGAAGGAAACTAAAAAATGTAAGCTGTTTAACGTTGCTACATTAGAAATAAACGATAAAGTATTAGAATGCGCAAAAAACCTTAACGATACAAAGCTTCTTGGAATATTATCAGGTGGTGATTTAGTGGCCTAAGAAGCAAAGTACCATGGAAAGTGCTTATTCAGCTGTACAACAGTTGTAGAGAAAGAAAATCTAATTCCAGAAATGTTAGTTCTGTATATGAAGGATTACCTTTTGCTCATGTGGTTTCTTTTATTAAAGAAAAACTGAATTCTGAAGATTTAGAATATATATTTAAATGGGTAGTATAACTAAAATGTATAAAGAAAGGCTTGGTATTTTATTAGGTACAGAACCTGCAAATGTCCACACATACAGACTAAGAAAAAGAATTTTATCTCAGTTTATAGAGTTACAGTCTGAGCGCTCAGGAAAAGAATTCATACTGATTCGTAAATCCGTAAACTTTTATCAGTTTGAAGACGTTGATTTAGAGGCTGTTTATTTCCATAGATTTATTAACAAAATAACAAACGAAATATCATCTTCTAACTGTACTTTCAATGGAACATTTGAGGAAATTATCAGGATTCATCTATACCGAATTCGTTATTGGCTACTGTTAATACGATTTTATATGGATCCTCTGTTTATCAAGATTGTAAGGCTACTAAACCAGCATTGACAATAGCCAGCTAATTGTATAATTATCATGAACGCCCAACTGGACATATAGTTCGCAACAGAAAAAATTGTGAGCCACCACTTCCTGTTTACCTGGCACTTTCAACGTACTCTCGAACAAGAAAAAAACAATAGTTGATGAATTCCATTCATTAGGTCTTTCTATATCTTCCAATCGAGTAATGGAAATAATTGCTGCTCTCAGCCATGTCATGGATCGATCTATTTCTGAAGGTGTCTTATGTCCTGGTTTACTTAAGAGTAGCCTTTTTACTGTTGGTGCACTAGACAACATTGACTACAATCCTACGAGTGTTACTTCAGAAGATTAATTTCATGGTACCAGTATTTCTATATTTCAGTTACGTTTATCAGATAATTACAGTATTAACCAGCTTCCACGGTATGAATATTTATTTAAAAACCTGGATAATACTATTAAAAGAAGTAGAAAAATTCCTGAACTTCCAGAAAAGTACGGAATAGTGAAGTAGTTTTACTACCAAATCAACAGCCAGGTCTCCCCAAATGCAACATCCAGATATCCAATGACATGGTATTTTGTGCAGACAGTAACACGTGCAAGAATGAGGGTGTTGGTTAGAACATATTCAAAATATTTTTTAAACGTTACACGGGACACCATCTAGATGTAACATGGACGAGCTTCCATGCAAATAATGTAGTTAAGAGTAACACCCCAACACCCGATTTATTAGCTTATTGCCTCTTTTCAGAGAAGAATCAACTTCTGTTGCGATGATTTGCCACCGAATGGTCATAATTAGTAATATCACTGACTTTTTAAATTCAGAAAAAGTGCCCATAATGGCCGTGGACCAACCACTTTGTGCATTATCAAAATTAATTTAGTGGAATTGGTTGAATCTTACGGATAAAAAAAATTCTTCATAATGTATGGATATTTACACGTGGAACAGAGCTTCTTACGTATTCTTGGTCAGTTCCTTGAGGGATCAGGTTAGACTGCCATTGTTGCGCATTCAGGCATGTTTACAGAAGCAACCGCGGATCACATATTAAAGTTACCCATATAACAAAAGCTAGAAACTTTAACCAAATTACAGCTGCAGCTTTGTACTCTCTTTTATGCGAAGCACACTTAAAAATATCCCTAATTCAACAATGGAAGAATGGATAGAAGAACAAATTTCCTGTTATCCGATATTCTACTAATGGCTGAACGTTCTTCATCTACAAGTGTTGCTGCTTTGTTTTATACGAAGTATACGATTGGGACAATACTACCTATTCAAGAGCTTCCTAAAACACATGTTACCTTGTGTTTGATCACCATAATTACGCGCGTTGGTTGACTGTACATGTTAAAAGACTTGGAGGAGTTACCAAATACAGCTCCTGAAATACACAAAAGTTTTCTAAGGGAACTTCGTAATACGAAAGACTGCTCGACCGTTTTCAGCCATAGCAATTGATCAAGCACACGAGCAACATAATGCTTTGGTAAAGGGAGACGGAGGAGCTATTGGTCTTATACAAGACCCTAACTCACAAAGACAATGGACGGTAGCCGGTCCAGAGGTTAGCAGACTTATTGAAGAATTCAAATACGACATAGAAGAACCAGAAGACACGCGCATTGATAGATAGATTTCGACAGTTTGGAAACCCATTTGAAGATACGTCTAAAGAACTTGCTGTTGTGTGTTCCGTGTTGTAACTGGAAATGGTAAAATCTTGAAGACAATAGAGGAAACGATGATAGATTTGTATCAGTTATTCATTAGAGAACGATTGCTCGAAGAATCTTCAAGGACAATTTTTGATACAATAAAGAAAGTAAACATCAAAATTTTCAACATTCCGAAGAAAATTTTAGGTAAAAAGCAGTCATAAAAGCTCTAAAAATGACGTTCAATTGTTTTCAAGACTGTTTATTGTTAGCAAGAACAGAAACTTAAACCTGGACGAGTTTTTCGTACATGAGAACCAAGCCTACCTATCCTGCCGTTCAAGTAAAGGAGATTTCAGAGTTTGTCAGAAATCTAAAATAGCTCAGATATTAGAAGAAACTGTTGAAGAACATAGGTTTACAAGAAAGTGTGATGCTATTATATACGACGGTGCAGCTGTGGTTCACTTTTGGCCTCCAAGAACATTAAAGAACTTCGCAGAATATTGTTCCGAGTTTGAGAAACACGTGCAGGAAGAAGCAAGCAGTTTGGGTGTTAGAAGAGTAGATATCGTATGGGATATTTATAAATCTCAAAGCATAAAGCAAGTCACTAGAAATAACAGAGGGTCTGGAATTTGCCGACAGGTTCTTTTTACAAGCTTCTTTACCCAAAAATTAGAGTAAGTTTTTGAGAAACAAGAGTAATAAGCAAGATCCCTTCAAATTGTTAGAAAATCACGTAACAAGGGACTTAACTAGGCAAATAGTTACAAGACTATTTATAGGATATGTTGTTGCTGAATCCTCTGCAATTTTTGGAGAAATTGTACCGGAAAAATTAGAGGAGGCCGACAGCCGTATTATTCTGCACGTAAAGGATGCTGTACAACACGGACGTTTGTCTGTTGTAATTCGAACTGTGGATACCGATGTATTAGTTCTTGCCATTTCGTTCTTTTTTCAGTTAGAAACTTTGGGATTAAAGGAACTATGGTTATCTTTTGTAACCGGTAAAAATCATCGTTATCTTTCTGTTCATTCAATTGCACAAGTTCTTGGAACCGATAAAGCCACATCTCTGCTCGGATTTCATTCATTTACTGGATGCTACACAGTATCCGGTATCTATACCGGAAATATGGGAATCATGACGGGACCTGGTTAAGTACGCTTGTAAGAAACATTGCAAAACGACCAGTTGTTCCTGTAAAAGCTCTGAGTATCCTGACGCTATTATATACGATTTGTCAAGCAAATCCAAACTTGATGGTATGGTATATCAAATTTGAAATATTTGTATGATGTGTGTGATATCCTTACAAAGGTAAATTTGCAGACTTTCTGATGACGAAAAATTTTAATAAACATTAACCCAAAAATAATTAATTTTTGCACATTTATTTTGGTTTTGTTTGTAGATCGGTTAAAATAGTTTCTTAGCTGTTGAATAGTTACTATGTTACTTAAAGAATGTATTATTGCTGTACGTAAACTATTTTAACGGTGAAACAATAGAAAAAAAGTACTTAATCCCCGATTAATCCCTTAGTAGAGTAGTTTGAAAAGGCTTTAGTGTGCCTGTTCTTGGTGTTTCCCTTTTTTACGGTTCATTTTGGTTGACACAATAAAAATTTTGTAATTTCGAAACTCTTATTAAATCTAATTAGTTTTTTTATATCTTATATATAAAGATGAATCCCTATTTCCCTTAGTCACCCCATAATTTTAGAACGACTTTACCGATTTCATTCACCTTTTTTAAGTTTTGTTTTCATAGAAAGTTCTTACCAAAAGAAAAATTAGGATAATTGCACAGAAAATTGGAAAATTTCAGAAAACTGAACGCGTTTGACAGTTCGCGCTATGGTTCGGGCAGTTTTCAGTTTCGTGAGTTTTTGAGAATTGTTTGTTCAGTGGAGTTAGTTCATCGCAATTATTTAAATATGGATTTATGGTACGTTTTGTTAGACTAGCAGAAACTACCAAGCTTGGTTAAATTCAATGATTGATTAAAGACAATGTTTAAATCGCTATGTTTATTCGTTGGATACAATTGTATTTAATCAATGATTACATTTAACCAAACTTCGTGGGACTGGCCCTAAGTCAAAAGTAAATCGCATAAGAACAGACCATTCAAAATGCTACTCTATGTTGTTTAAATGGGGTGCGATTTCTAATCCAAATTGTGACTGTGGAAACGAACCAGAGACTGTCACACATATTGTAGAGGATTGTCAATTAACAAAGTTTAAAGAAGGGTTTGCAAACATTCATAATTTAACGGATGAAGCTATATTATAGCTTACAAATCTGAAGGACATCTGAAGTTCAGCAATATTTTGTATTCTTGTCCTGATTATCTGTTTTTCCATTATTTTGTTTTATTTAACCTACTATTTTTTCGTCATTGTCGTGACTGGCGCTTGGACCGGTCCGTTATATGTCGTCATGCAATGACTGTGCTGTTATATTTTATGTTCTTATTTACCTTATATAATGTTTACACACTTAATTAATATTATTACATATGACTACTAAGGTGAGTAAGGGTTGGCATGTTTAGGTTTTATTGGTTGTCTTAAACATTGAAGCAAATATTTTGCCAAGACTATTGCCAATCTACTATTGCACACGGTTTCGTCACTACACTATACAGGTTTATACTGATCTTCTGGGGCACCATACATAACACTTACATCACAATACAATATTTAAAATGTACCATGCGAATAAATAAATAAATTTTACCAGTTGAATTTTTAATTCTTGAAAATGCCACCAATTAGGTCGTACCAACTTAGATCGAAGAACTAGGAATGCTGCAAGTCCAAGATATATAGGAGTAAGTTAAACTGTTGAGCACTTATTACTTTTTAAGGTTAGTATTTCAACTGAAAACTACATATCTTGCCAAATCTGTTTTAGTTACTTTATAATTTAAACCAGTAACTAACTAGTAAATGCTCAAATTGACTCAGGAGTTTTTAATATTGATTCATATGCACATACTTATGATGCAGGGATCTTATTTCCTGGCAAGAAGTTTATATTATCTGAATTACGTCATCACTGTTCGAAACTATCAAATACACACGTTCAATATCGAGTGGGTGCTGTCTTAAAATCAAAACAAAGATGAATGATTATGAGAACGAGAGAAAGAAATAAAAATAATTCTCTCTCTTATTTTTTACAAATTACGACTTCAGTTGTAATTTTAATAAATAATCTCTGTTTTACCGACACTGTGTCCGACAATTACAACGATCATAACCCTGTCATTTTACTTGTATTAATTGCTTCTGATTATTTTTATTGTCAGTTTTAGTCACAAAAACAGAGCTTTTTCAGAACTCATACTAACGTATTTAATTGAGCAGCTATGTCTGCAAGGGTAAACTTTTACGTTCCCAAAAACACCTTGTGTTGAATTTGCTAGAACGGTGGTCCATTAATTTCAGTATCCAGTGTACAACAAGTAATGTTAAAATTAACACATAAATTGTTTTTGTAACAGTAATTTCTTTATCGATAGCGTGTTGTTTTCTTGATGAAACGTGGATTTATTCAAAAGGAAATCCTGGAAAGTCTTGGCGAGATGAAAGCACTCAAAGTGTGAGGAAACCGGAAGGTTATAATGGAAAAATATTTATTGTTATACATGCAGGAACAAAATATGGTTTTATCGATAATGTTTCATTGGTGGTACATATACCTGTGTGGCGACGCCACTGCTTGACGTTCCTCCCAAAATGAGGGTCGCTAAAGGACTTACCCGAAGAGAAGCGTAATATGAAACTAGCTAGCAATGTTTTAAGTTGCGATAAAGGATGTGTTTGTATCAAAAAATTTTACATGTTACTTATATATAGTTGTAATTAGTGAAAATAAACAATCCAGCTAAGTTTGTAATAAATTATTTTAACTGCACTAAACCTAAATGAATTAAATGCAAAACCATTTAAGACATAGCTGGTTGATCGTTTACTGTGCAATTTACTAGAACCATCATTGATAATAATGAATAATTGCTCCATATCATTCGACACAAATTGAAAAGATTCTTCACCTACCGCTATTGAATCTTATACTCCGCAACACTATAAGTTGTAAAAACATGTTTTCTAAATAATTTTCTTAGGATATGAATTGTGTTTTGTCATGAGTTCTACATGTTCTTAAATATTTATTTTGAATTTACATTGAAATCAGTTGTACTACTTAACATCTACATATGAAAACTACAAAACTACCATAGGCGTGATAATTTTACTGCAATGTGAATGGTTTTGTTAGTATTTGTAATGTAACTACAATAATAATAAATAAATAGTTTGATTCAAATTTTATCACTGAAATAGCTTTAGTAAATTTAAAAACAATTCTAACCTAGAAGTGACAGTTTTGATAATAATTAGACTGTAACTCCATCGCTGTGACGTTTATACGATAGAATGGTTATAGTTTCTGATTTGACTTTAGTTTTAATATTAAATCATACGCCTTTGCTTGTGACGTAGGCTCATCTTTCCTGATTGAGATATACTTCTTGCCATGAAAGAAGTCTTTACTATTTAGTTACGGGTTAAAATTCGAAAGTAACTAAAACAGTGTTGGCAAAGAAGTGGTTGTCAGTTGAAATACTAACCATAAAATTAACAAGTGACAGCAATTAATAACCAAAAATACAGAATGAAGCAAGAATGACAGCGACCGATATTTGACAGAACGTCAACTTAAATGAAATTGAAGTCAATTGAGTAACTTTATTCATAACGCAAATAGTACATCTTCCCTCTTTATTTTACACATATCTATGTCTTATTCTAACATTTATCGGTACGTTGTTTCGTACATCAGAAAATAATGACGCAAGTATCTTCTTTGGTGGCACCATGTTTAGTACATTTTTTATCATATCCAGCATTAAAACAATTGCTGTCAAATGACGTCATTTGGGAAACGAAAATATTTGAGTTAACTTTATGCCTAATTTGAAGGTAAACAAAGAAGATACTTGCGTCATTATTTTCTGATAAACGAAATAACGTACCGACATGTATGAAAGACAAAGATATGTAAAATAAAGAGGTAATATTAGTATGCGTTATGAATAAAGTTACTCAATGACTTCAATCTACTTTTAAGTTGACGATATGTCAAATGACGGTTGCTGTCATTTTTTGCTTCATTCTGTATTTTTGGTATTTACTTGCTGTCACTTGATACTTTTAAGGTTAGTATTTATTATTTAACTAGTAACTAAATAGTAAACGCTCAAATTGACTCAGAAGTTTTTAATATTGATTCATATGCACATATATATGACGCAGGGACCTTCTTTCCTGGCAAGAAGATTAAGTATAATGGGAAACAATAAACGTGGCTGATGCGAAATACGTTGGCAGGGTATAAAGTACGTTGGTAGCTATGAATTACCAAAGAAATATGTCAATGTATTTTTCCAGCTTACATGGGGTATAAACACTTCGCTTTTAACCTTGCAAGTTCATTATTAATTATATCATCGAACATATTCCTTATTACCAACGGCAACGTATAATGAGTACAGATTTTTAGCAAATTTGTTTTATTAGCGATTCATCAAGATCACGTCGAACTTATAGAGAAGACAGGACAACTTCTGTCGGGCCAGCTAGTTCTAGATATAAATTAAAGTTTGGTGAAATCTCAAATTGGGCGATGTGGCCAAAGACGGTTGCGTCCAAATATGAAAGTGTACGATGTACCCAAGTTCGCCGGTTTGGTTTAAAAATCAGACTTTAATGCGTCGGTGGGCTACGCATCAAGTTCAGTGTTGTGTCCAAATAGCAAATTGGCGAAATATCCCAGTTGGGCATTGTGTTTAAGATAGTAGTCGCATCGCAAAAAATTGCCCGATGTGTTTATTGGGCTTTATGTCCAACAGGCGAAGTGCCCAGACTCCCCTTAAACACGTTAAATTAAACTAAAAATGCGTTTTAGAAAAAAGAATAGTAGATTTCCTTTTATAACTTTTTTTGAATAATTAACAATCTTTGAGATACTGTTAAAACAATTAAGTATCACTCAATTCTCATATCTCAGTAATTTTTATTGGATCAAAAATAGTTTAAACGAAAGTTGTGTATAATAAAATTACAAACAACTTTTATTTGTATGCATATGTATGTATAAAATGAGGTGTCAAATAGATATTATAGTAAATATTCCTAGGATGGGAAAATCTATGTGGATTGACGGTTTCAGAAAAAATGGACCAGTGATTTTCTTGATATTCTATTTACATACGGACGGACAGACGGCGGTCTCCAGACAGAAATTTTGTTTTGTTTTATCTAATTCGTCGGAAAAATGAAAAAAGGGGTGTTTTTCAGTTTGGAAACCTCCAAATAACTCTCTTATTTATAAAATAAGTAAATCATCGTGGGTACAAATTAGTTTTAAATTGTGTAGATAAGATTGTAAACTTTTATATTTTTATTAATTATTGACATTATGGAAAACCATCGTTGGTACAAATTGGTGCTTAATTCAAGGTATTTAGTTGTGTTGTTCAAATTTGATTTGGATACAAATTAGTGCTAAATTTTTATGTTTTTTTTCAATTTGCACAACTTTACCGTCGTGTTCATTAGTCACATTTTCTTCATGCACACTTTTCTGTAAGAAGTATGAACAATAACAACAATTAAAAACAAAATCTTAACAACCTAAAAAAACGTTGCAATTAATGCCGCGGTACATACCTATTAATTTTTTCCGAAATCGCAAATTTGAACAAAATCGTAGAGTTTCTTAACGTTCTTTAAGGAGTGAGGGTTCGTTTTGTCTGTAATGTTCATATGACGAGCGTTACTAAAAAGCGCACTTAACGCCTTTCATCTGAACGAGCCCTAAAGTGTAATCAGGTGCTGTTTCATTTTTACGCCAAGTGTTTGCATCGCGCATGTGCGATTTTAAAATTTTCGCATATTTTACATGTACGAACGTATTACATTTTCTACTGGCAGAAATGTGAACTACAAAATCGTCTATAAGAATTACTTTAGTGCAGATTTCAATCACTTTACTGCCGATTTTTGTTACTATAGTGCCGATTTCAGAAAAATACTTTAATTTTTCGAGCTATTGTATAAAGTTGTATTTTTTATATAGAACGAGTAGTTGGTTTTGGAGTTAAAAACGCTATTTTTCTTGCTTCAATGTCATAGCATCGATTACCTATAAATTGTTATAGGTAAGTCATGGTGGGTCTAATAATTCATTTCCGTTGCTTGAAGAACGTCAAAATGATTTTGTTTCATTTTACAAATAAACGACATATTGCAAAAACGAAAACTCGAAAATCCAACTTTTAATTTCATTGATATATTATTAGGTTATGTTCTCAAAAAGAGATCGAAGATGGATAGTTCATTTTTCATATCTATTATATTAATAAGATTCCCTATAAAACATCGAATTTTGGCCACCTTGTACATCTAGGGGTATCTTTTTATAATAAAATACTGAGTTCAGTGTATAAAATGATAAGTAATATACATTATATCTTTAAACATTTTCTTTTTATATAGGTACACATCCATAGATCGTTAGATTACATATTCAATGCGTTGAACCCTATAGACGAATTCAAAAGTCAGTGAGTAACCGTCATACAAAATAATGAACTTACCCCTAATTGAATAAACACCTAAGGATCAATCCATTTTAATTTTTAAATGAAAAATCGAACACGTAGGCGTTTACTGTAAACATACCACCAAAAACAAAATTAAAATTTTGCAAGCACAGTCAAATAACAACCACTCCTGTATATAAAAGGAGTTTTTGAAATTTGTGAATGTGAAATGAATTTCAAATGTGGGTTTGGGTATAAATTATCGACACCAAAGAAGGTAAAGAAACCAAAACGCAATTAATATGCCCACATCATAACCCCACAAACGAAAGGTAATAATAAAAGGTTCACCCGAGGGTTCACCAGAAAGACAAGTCTAAAATAAGTAAGTAAGTCAATATTAATGTTAAGTTATTATTAAGAAATTTAAACTTCCGACAAACGACAAAAATAACTCGAGAGCCTAGTTCTATTTACGTATTTGTAAAAATGTTATAATCCGTGGTAAAAGAAATATTGGTGCTAAATGAATATATGTTGGTCACTGACCTTTTCTTTCGCTCTTCCTGCATGTTTCTGTACCGATTTAGCTAATAAAGATCCCTTGCTTTCCGACATTTTCCCGATTTTCACTAATTAATAAATTAACACAAATTTATTAAAGCACTAAAACTGGGTGAAAGCGGAACTTAACCTTTATTATAAGAGTGCCTACTTTTAGGAGCTAGAACTACTTGCTCTAGGATACGACTTTGGCCTTATTCCCAACTTATTTTCGAACAGTTTACACAAAACCCGTTCCGACTACAATTAGTTACCCAACACACGAATGTCTTATGAGAAATAATGTGTAAGTTGGGTTTTCTAACTTCGACAACATTCTTCTTTCCATTAGTTACAATTGACGCCGCCAGTTTCGCTTTTTAGCATACTTTAAAAATATACTCGACAGGCTTACAAAAATAACTGTTAATTTACTTATCACTTTTTGCTGCGATCCTATTTTATTTATTGAATAAAAATTATAAATACATTTAAAACATTTGCTTACTTAAATAAACCACAAACTTTCTAAATAATCAATGGTGTCCTTTTTCCTTTGGCGTTTTTGTTTTTTTTCTTAATAATTTTTTTCTACTTCTTATATTTTATTTTATTTTAGACTTCCAACAAATTAAAAAATTCTTTTGATTTTTTTAAACTTAATTTTTTAAAACGGGCAATTTCTATTCATTCTACAGGGTGGCCCACAACATTCGTCTCGGTTTTTCTACGAGAAATGAAAAGCGTTGGAAATAATTGTTAGCGCAGTCATATGTGGGTTCTTTAGGAACATATTCCAAAATAATTTTTTGAATATACAAGGTAGCACAAAAATAAAGTACATATCAAAGTTATATTTTTCTTATGAAACATCCTAAATTTTTTTTACATGTTTAGATACTATAGATCAAATAAAGGGAAGTTTCTGTTATACTTCCTACACCTAAAACTAACCGTTTTAAGAAATTTTGAGAAATATAAAAAACATAATGTATTTAAAAATTGCTTACACCTTGTAACATGAAACGAGCTGATCATAATTAAATCTACTCGTTAGCTGAAAGGTTAAGGTATACTACCATATAAAATTTAAAAAAAGATTGCTCCAAAGTTTAGGCACACATTTTATTGAATAACTTCATAAAGTTAAATGGAACACCCCATATTTAGACGTAGAATTAGATTCCCTTTAAAACTATATTAGGGTTCCCTAAACCTATCTCTTATGCTTTGTACGCAAACGGCGTTTTTATATTTTACTTTTTTATCTGCTATACCTATCCTACTATTTTTTGAATAATAGTAGGTTTTGGCCAAGATGGCATTAAATATTTCGAAAAAAATATACTGACAATGACATTACTTGTTAGTCGAACCATTATCTGCATAATAAGCAGAGAGATCCAAAGAATAATTCAAAAACACAAATTTTCCCGTCTCACATAGAACTCCCCCCCCACTTTCTGAAGAAGATTATCATCGACGATTGAATTTTTGTTTATGGGTCTAGAAAAGTTTGGTGATGATGATAATTTTTTTGAATACGTGCTTTTTCCGATGAGTCAAGTTTCCATAACAACGGATTAGTTAATAGACATAACTTTCACTACTACAGTGACGAAAATCGTAATTTTTTAGAACCCTTGATCACTGCACAAATGGTGTGTTAACGTGTGGGGTGGAGTAATCGGACGCAAATGGTAGGTCCATACTTTTTGATGGCCACTTAAACGGCGCCATGTTTTTAGATTTATTAGGAACAATTTGCCTATACTATTGGAAACTATTCCGCTTAATAATCGTCAACGAATGTGGATGCAGCTAGATGGGGCTCCTGCCACTTTTATAGACGTGTTAGAATGAATTAGATGGGCAATATCACAATAGATGGATAGGATGAGGAGGTCCACAGGAGTGGCCAGCCAGGTCTCCGGACCTAACAAGTCTCGACTATTTTGTATGGGGGATATATTAAAAATATTGTTTACAATACACCGCCAACGACACCTAACGATATGAAAGTACGAATAAGAGATGCATTTCGTCTCCACAACGCCAAATATGTTATTCAGGGTTCAGCAATCATTTCGAAAAAGAGTTCAGTTATGTATTAAGAATAATGGACACAACTTTGAACATTTATTGAAATAATAATTCTTTTACTATTTAAGTTTGTTAACCTTTCAATAAAATGCTTTTTAAAAAGGCTTTTAGATTTTCATTACAATACATTTACGATAAAGAAATGATTCATAAGTAAAATATAAGAAACGCCGTTTGCGTAAAAAAGCATAAGAGATAAGTATAAGGAACCTTAAGTCGAAATAAGCCACTAAATAGGGGTGTTCCATTTAATTTTAAGAAGTTATTCAATAAAATGTGTGCCTCAACTTTGGAACAATTTTTTTCACCACTCTGTATAATTTTGAAATAAAACTTTTATAGATAGCATACTTTAACCTTTCAGCTAACAGTAGATATAATTATGAGCAGCTGGATTCCATGTTACAGTGGCAAATCCATTTTTAAATTCCACATCATGTATTTTTATATTTCTCCAAAAAATTTCTCTGAAACGATCAGTTTTAGGTATAGGAAGTGTAGCAAAAATTCACCTTTATTTGGTCTATACTACGTAAAAATATAAAAGTCATAAGATGTTCCATAAAAAAAAATATAACTTTGATATGTACTTTATTTTTGTAACACCCTGTATATTCAAAGGATAATTTTGAAGATATGCTCCTCAAAACCCACATACGACTGCGCTAAAAATTATTACCCAACTTTTCATGTCCGTAGAAAAACCGAGGCGAAAGTGGAAGGACACCCTCTATATAGTAATTCACTTTTCAGTTTTAATCGCAACTGTCACTCCCTTACACAACGCAACTCCACTTTGTGCATAACGACCAGCAACAGCTTGTATTTGTTAGTTATCACGTTCACACACAACAGTCAATTTTGTTCATACCGATCACCAAAGACATGTCACAACTCACTGTGGCCTTATTTTTATGATGACCATGATACCACAGATGATACCTACGCTTTGATCCTAGGTTCAACGCTTTGGTTACACTAGGATCGGTGATCGTTGACGTTATGTTAAGTCGTCATGAGAGTAATCAAGTGCTGAAAATTATGGCTGTACAATATCAAATTGTACCTATCATTATTCACCTGGCTACAATGAACCATGGTTACTTTCGCGGAAAAAAATTTTGCCTAACAACAAAAATGTTTGTTTGGAAAATAAATTAATAGTAGATATAAATTTATAATTTTTGCAAATAGAAACAGTTACTACAACAGGAATGCACGCATGTTTCATTTTTAAATTTCGACTGTTGATTTCCATGCAACCTTTCCAAGAAAAATCTTTTAATAATGACAATTTAATTCTGTATAAAAAATCCTTTGCCGCAGTGTAATGGACTCTTTCAGTTTGCCAGACAAGATAATGTTAGTGGGTATGTCTATAAGTTAACATGAATAAGATACATGTGTGGCGCCTTGTGATTTAGTGATTTAAAACTATTGTTGTCACTGCCATAGCTACAGTACGACAGTCTGCAGTGCTTCTATTTTGTGATTCAATGCGAAGATATAGTAGAAATGATAGTCACAGTCGTTGTGCGCATTTCAGGGTTTAAAATTATGCTTGATTATAATCACGGTTGAAAAGAGCAATTCCAACAACAGTGAAGGAATTTTATTGTAACTTTGAAAGTTTTCAACCAATATTCTTCACTTTAACGCTGTTGAGATTAAGGTAATGAAGAAAATTTATTTGGTTCTTCAAGTCCCTCCCTTTCGCTCCTCCCAACCGTCCAACCTCATTTTGTCTTTTTAGTATTTGATGTTACCAACTTTTGTCGTCAAAACAGCCCCCTTTCTTGTGGAAGATTAAACCGGCGAGCCAACGAAAACTAAATTCGAACAATTAGAAGCGTAGTTAAATAAAAAAAAAGTCTCCGATCTCTATTCTGCCTGCAAGTAAATCTTTAAATTTACCAAACCCTTCAACTCAGTTCGCTGAACTGCTTTTGTGGTCGCCGTCCCGAAAAGTCCTGAGACTCTCGTGACGCATCTGCGCCCCACTCCGTGTAGGGCCTTTGCCTCCGCTAACGTGTTTAGACTATACAGGTTGTTCTAAGTGCGCACCATTGCTAACTCGTTATTATTGGAACTACGAAGTCGGTTAAATTAGCAAACTAGTAGTATTTTTCCTACTGATTACAATGGTAACAACAGAAAAATAATTGAATGTCAACTCTTTTAACATTCAAGAAAATAATATTCTTTTAATGGAACACCCTGTATATTTTACTGCAGTATGATTAAAAATTTAATTAAGACAAAAACTTTTAATACAACATTATGAAAAAATTAAAAATTATGACATTTTGTATTACCTCAGTACCTTAGCTTAAGTAAAACAAATCAACATAACTATGAAAAAAAGTTATAAGTTTATAATAATTCAGCAATTGTTCAAAATATTGCCCTCTTGCTCAAAAACAAACATAAACGCTGCGTTTCATGTCGTGCCTTATAGACACGTGCCCCCACAAAAAGAAGTCTAACGGTGTCATGTCTGGTGACCGTGGAGGACATCGAACTGGCCCGTTTGTACCTATCCAACGATTTTCAAATAATCTGTCCAATAACCGTTGTGCACCATGATAATTATGGGCTGGGGCACCATCCCGTTGGAAATAGACAAGTAGTCGGTCTAACAAGTTTAAATCATCCAGAAAATTTTCTAATATTTCCGATATAAATTCAAGATAACGCTGTCCTGTTAAAGATCCATGATAAAAAAACGGGCCTACAATTTTAGACCCGATAATACCACACCAAACGTTAACACTAATACGATTTTTTGGATTATTGGGATGAACAAGAAAAGGATTTGTATTACTCCAATAATGTTGTGGTTTCTGTTGAACATGCCACTCTTGGAGAAATTACACTCGTCCGTCCACAAAATACATCTAAAAAATCCGGGATCTTCGTAACAGGCATTAATAAACTGATGTAAAATTTCAATCTAATTCATCAAATCACCTGCTCTGGTTGATATTTATAAGGAACAAATTTATGCTTTTTAAAGTTTTGTGGATGGTGTTTAGAGAAAAACCTGCATCTCTTGATAAATCTCGAGTGGAATTGTTTGGGTGTGTTTGAATAAATCACAGCCAACTATGGTATCTATTAAAAGAAAAATAACAAAATTCCTCTCACTCTAAAGAGGGTATTACTAGTTTTTCTAAATTAATAAACAACTAGGATGTAGACACTTTTCAAAATATAGAAAAATCGATCTTTTGCTGTAACTCGAGAACAAAAGACGATAGCTGATTCTCATTTTTCACCAATTTTTTTCTTAAAAAAACAGTATCAAGACACCGACATCCATAATTCCTTCTATTGATTTTCCTGTCTCTTCTGAGTAGTGGTGTTTCTCCCAACAAGAGAGACGGCGCTACGTTACAACGTACAACATTTTACCATATAGTTTCGTTCTAAATCTTTGGTTATTTTTCTATGATTAGAATCAACGAATTGACGCGCCCACCAAACGTTTGACAGACACTACGTAAAGTGCACACTCCCACCTGGTGTGCAATATCTGAACGCACCTCAGGTGCAGTATCTAAACTCGCCCCTGCTGTTGATATCGCCCACTGATATTCTGACATTTGAGAGACTGTCAAGTCATTCGTATATTGATACAAGATATTTCTTATTTAAGGTTCGGTTTTGATGGTTTCGTGGTTTTGGTGCTGGGTAACCCGTTGTCGCCCTTCAACGGCAACAGGAATACATTCAGAAATACGCACTCGGTATGCATCTGGCCCAAAGTTGTTCAGAATTTAAAAAATGCTTACGAGTGTGTAACACTTCGTGTCTTCCTAAATTATCGTGTGTGCATGAACACTGACATTTCAGAAAATTGTTAACTCTAACCCAATGCCCGAGCAAAGTTTTAGCGTAGAGTGCTATGATACAAATATAATTTAATGCCACACTATCATCGTGAGTTATTTCATACCTCTCCGAAGATAAGGTTTTCAATTAATGAACACGTTTGCTTGGTAGTCACCATCATTGTGCGGCACTTCAGCGTTCACAATATACTTGATAAGAATCAACGAATTGACGCGCCCACCAACACGTTTAACTGACACTACGTAAGGTGCACATCCTCTCGCCTGGTGTGCAATATCTGAACACACTTCAGGTGAACGACCAATACCGACACAGCTGAACTAACATGCGTTTGAAACTCGGGTGAAATTGAGTGGTCCATTGTCACCAGTGACACACCCAAAAGTTACCTACAACTTTTTCAGCTACAAATACACTAGTAGTTTTTCACTTAGAATTTTTAATCAATTATCGCGGTCTCCATTGATATTTAAAGTTGCCAATCAGACAGTTTATTCAAATTAAAATTTACATGTATTCAATATTTTTATTTATTGAATAACACCTTTACCGTTATATTTAATTCCATTGCGCTTATAACAGGTTTTTCACAACTTAAGTCGGCACTATTGCTAACTTCGTTATTATTAGATTAGAGGTCCGGTTGAACCAGGCAAACTAGTAGCATCTTGTTTCTCTCATCGACTCTGCGCGAAATGAAAACAGAATAAAATTTGAACATCCGTGTTTCATATGCCAACTGTTCATTTTTTCAAATGGGACACCCTGTTATACAATATCTCAATCGATAGAAAATTGAATACTGAACAAAAAAGTGTCCCATTATTTTTTATCCTAAAGTCAAAAATGACAGAGCTAAGTCAAAACGACATGACCTATTGATAATTTTTCAAATTAGTTAAGATGGCTGTTAGTTATAACTTTGTCACCATAAAGTAAAAGTAGGAGGAATATCAGACCCGCGGGTGGTCGAGTAGTAATGCCAAAGACGTAGTCAAATTTACTAGTCGGAAAACTGTTGGTACACTTTTAGTGGCTGTAAACTGTTTACCAGTGAAGCTTCAATTTGACATTTTAATCCCGATGACATTTATACAACACACGATTGTAGTTTATAAAATCACAGCCACTTTAAACTTATTTGAAAAATCATTTTTGACTTTAGGATACACCCAAGAAAGAACATACGCAGACACTCTCAAAAATTAAAAGAAGAATTCAAAGACCATGAAACTAAGCAAAATATAGAAAACATAAGAAAAACAACAAAAGGTAATTAACTAATCGCAGTAAAGAAAAATGTCGTTGAGAAAATAAAGGAAAAGCTAAACAAGGTAATACCTGGACAGAAAGTGCACATCGTAGAAGGAACAAAACAAAAATACTACATATAAAAGAAATGGCTAAATTAACAAACATAGATGAAATAAGAAAAACCAAAAATACAATATGAGGAACAGCTGACCATAAAGCCCTAAAACATGCTAAATGGAAATCAAGCGGTTACTATTGTAACAACTGAAGAAGACGCCAAACGAATTCTAGAAACAGAATAGTCAAATTGATTTCAATCAATGCGAAATAAAAGGAAGGTATAACATCCAGCAGTGCTATAAATGCTGGAATTTTGGACACAACGCGACAACCCTGTAATTACATAGACCGAAGTAAATTTCCGATGCAATGTCGGAATTGTTATTATTTTGAATAAAGCATTCTAACATCATACTTTTCATAGTTTTCGTAAGCCATTTCGTACTTTTCAGACGATTGAAGAATGAAGAAGTGGTAACGTAATTAGAGGCAGAATACATACATGACATCCTTCATAAAATTAAATCAAAATGTCTTTGGTAACTACGATAATTTTATTTGTATTGGAAAATATGAGTTTTGACTAAATTTAACTATGATTGACCTTACATGATATATATTGTCATAAAGAAAAAAACTCTTATCAAAATAAATCACAGCCAACTATGGTTTATATTTAAGAAAACAAATTATTTCATAACTCGTAAACAAATGTAGATATTTAAAATCCGTTAATGTCCAATTCCTCTCAAAAACCGATCACCATTATTTCCTTTCTAAACTAATAAACGTAAACTAAGATATAGACACTTTTCAAAATGTAGAAAATCGTTCTTTTTCGCTGTAACTCGAAAACAATAGACAATATATACAATATTTACAATGGAAATATGTTAATATGATATTGAATTAAGCACGTTTACTCTGTTTTTGTCAAAATTAGAAAAAAAATCTTGTATTTAACAGTCGAAACATGATTTTTTAACTCATAAATTGCGGGACCTCGCTTCGCTAGTCCCGCAATTATCACATTCGTTACAAAAATCATGCGTTTTGTCACTGATTTCATAAATAGCTATATCGTATATATCCAAAAGAATCATTTTTAATATAGGGTGTTGAAATTTAATTTTTTCGTTTAATTTTTGTGGGGTGTCTATTTTTCTCATATTGTAAATAGGTATTATTTAATCTTTCAACAATATGGGTTTCTAAGTACTCAAGATTAAGATTTTTGCCAAATGTCGCAAATATAATTTTTGATTTTTTAATTAAAAAATCATTAAGTGTTATAAAAGTTATGATGGAGCAAGATAATACATATGAGAGATACGATGGCAGATTGGAATATGTCAATTATCTAACTAGGACTTTTACTTTTAATATGAACAAACTCATTGCAAACAAAAAAAATAAAAAACGCATCTTAAAAGCTACATTATCACGTCTTAGCAGCAGTTAGGTATAACATCACAAAATCGAATAATATGGCAACTATAAGCATCTGTTAAATTGGATGAAATACGGGTTCAATGTAAATAGGTGCTTTTAGTTTCAAACGATGCATATGAGATAGAGAAAAAACAGGATAGTGAGATGCAGGATTTAAACTATATAGTGAAAAAAGGAAAACCCGAAGAACAAACTATTATTGCTATTTTTAAAACTGTACTTTAAAATTCTAATTTTTGGTCAATGATGAATGATTTAGGAGGAATTAAAAGTCCACAAAAGCTTAAAATTACGGAAACTAATGTGGGAAAAAGTTTTACGGATTCCATTTTTAAGCATCCTGCCCTACATCATATTTTCAGGTTAACTGAAACAAGCAAACATAAAACAAACTTTGCATCACATGTGATCAAATTTCGAATAAAAGCTCTTAATAAAAAATTCTAACATGATGCGGATTTTACTGGTCAAAGTTTATAAAACGTTTAAAATTTGTGAAAAAGTTTTTATTCGAAAGGTGGTTTGTTGCCAATTTGAATTATAGCTTAATTTTTGTTTTAAATTAAAATAAATTAGTCGACAAAATAGGTTAATGAATGATGCAGCCAGGTCATATAAAATTAGATATCAGTAATTACACCTTAGTGTAATAATTAAATGCATAATTAAGTAGTCTATTAGATACCATTAGTTGATACAAAATAAACGAATACAGTTAAATGTTTGAATAACTACAATCCTTACTTTTTAATTGTTTGTAAATGTGTTTAAGCACTATGAATAAAAGGAATACAGTGTGCCCCCATCTGAGTAGGATTGGATGGGTATCTTTGTTATTAACAGTTTAACAGAGATAAAAGATTTGTTTAAATGGGTAATGTTGTAGTAGGTATGTACATGTCGATTTTCGAAAGTATCAATTATTTTACTTTTTAGAACAGGTATTGCAAAAAGTTCGTTCGAAAGTTTATTTACTAACTGTAACCTGTTTTTAAAGATATTATACAGGGTGAATCACCATCATCGAGGCGGAGATTTATAGCGAAACAGTAAAAGTTTTACATTTTTTGTCATCTTTTAGTAGCTTGCAGATTGGTAAATTTTACATTTTAAAATTATTCATAAGTAAAATGTGTGTCTAACGACATCTCGTGTAACATGGACACGTATGAATAGTATAATACTAAGAAATACCAACAGTTAACTGTAACGATTGTGAAGGTGTTAAAATGCATATCGTTATCAAAGCGATAACTTTAAATCCTTGAAACACACGCGTGTCGATAAAGCCAAGTATTTCTTGTACAGTAGCACGCACACGCAACGAAAGAACACCTGATGCACCATTTCGCTCTTATTATGAGCTCATCAGAGGTGTATACTTAAGTGCATTATACAACTGTACAAGACGGCAATTGGTCTTTAAACCTCGTGGAGCAATGAACATAAGTAAAATGTGTGTCTAATGACATCTCGTGTAACATGGACACGTATGAATAGTATAGAAAATTTGTTTTGAAATGTACTGCATGACCAAAAACGTGTGGCTCATCAAAGTTATATTTTTGTTATGGAACACTCTGTATTTTTTTGCGTTTGCTGATTGCCCGTAAAAAATAAACTATGGAACCTCCTAATGACTTATATGAAACAAATGTATCTATGCCCTCGTATATGACTTTGTAAGGCATTTGATACTTTTAATCATCCGATTTTGTTAAAAAAATTTGGTTATCATAGTGGAGTCAAGCATAATTTTTAGCGAAAATATTGGTTAGAGCTTAGCGACCCGGCACTAAATGTTCGTTTTGGTGCCAATTACAACATTCTTGAGTTTTCCCATCCAACTTTTGGGTCAACACCCTTTTTTTAAAAGAGGTTTTAACCCTTTTTGGAGTTCTTTGGACTTTAAAAATTATTTTGACTCACTTTACCTTGAAGTTAAGGAACCAGATTTGAACGTTATTGTCGATCTTCATGAACGTCAAGATCACATCCCTCTGTTTATCCCACCTGTTGTGCATATGTATATACAAAAAAATTAGATAGTATTGCCAATATTTAACTTTTAGTCGAATTGTGACTATTTTTTCAAAATGCTCCCCAGTTTGTCGAAATGGTCGTAGGAAAAAAGTGAAAACAAAATGTAGCTTTCTTTATGTATTTTCACGTGATATAACTCAAATTTTATCTAACTCAAGCGCGACTTCAGAATTGGCTATTTACGATATATACTGTGTGTCCGCGGATTGAGTTGAAATTATTATTGATTTTAAGCTAAAAAAATAATTCTTTACAAAAGTTCTTCTTGTTGAAAAAGTGTATTTGCAATATTTGAATCCAAGATCCGATTAACTAGTGTTAATAAAAGTTGTTTAAAATCTAAAACCATGTCTAAATACAAAATCCGAAATGAAAGTTAACAACAAAATTCATATCTTCTCAAGACACATTGTTCCTATTCAAACATTATTTTGTAAAATTATTCAGTTTCTACGTAAGATCCCCCAACCTCAACCCCTTTTTTCATACTTTGAATGAAATTACCGTAGACTTTACAAATCGTTGAGGGTACATTTATTTCATTTACCGCATCCCGTATTCTTTCTTTAATGACTTCGAGGTCATGCGGCAGGTCATTCGCATAAACCTTTTGTTTTAAAATACTCCACAGGGAAAAATCCATGGGTGTCATATGAGATGATCTCGCAGGAAAATAAATTGGTCCAAATCTTCCCATCCATCGTTCACCAAAGTGAAGTGTTAACCACTGTCGTACCAAAAGTGTGCAATGGGCAGGGTAACCATTCTGTACAATGACACCTAACAAACTTTGTCAATTGACGTAGATATCGACATGATTTTCATTTTTAATTTAAACTTAAAAATAATACAATAGAAAACCAAAAACACTAAATTTAATAATCAAATTTTGTATTTAGACTTCGTTTCAGATTATAAAAAACTTTTCGTATAATTTAAGTAATAAGTACACCTAAATCCTTATATATATATCCTTTTCGTATAAAATTGTATCCTAACATGATAAATAATGTCACTTCTCTCCTAAAAGCTTTTTCACATTATCTTAATTTATTTTAAGCTTGCGTTCATTTGATTTTAGATTGACTACTTTTCCTGAAAATATCAGCTCAATCTGTCAATATTTGACCGAGTTACACGCCATTGAATTTTTCCGTGTTTTTTGTATATACATATACATAACAGGAGGGGGGGATAAACAGAAGGAGTGTACCTAGAACCAAAATGTCCCTTGAACATTGATAATAAAAAGGTGCAAATCTGGTTTCTTAACTCCAAGGGAAAGTAGGTGAAAATCATTTTTAAAGCCAAAAGTACTCCATAAATGGGTGTTAAAACCCCTTTTTGTAAAAAAAGGTGTTGCTCTAAAAGTTGGATGGGGAAAAACTCAAGGTGTTATTATTGGCACCAAACGAACATTTTGTGCCAGGTCGCTAAGCACTAACCGATATTTTCGCAAATCGTCTTTTCTCACTTACTTGACTCCACTATTCTGGTTTTCATCCAAACTTGCAGTTTTACTACACTCATACTTGCATAACAAAACATTATTTGTGAAATATAATGGATTCAGATATAATCTTTTCACTGCTACCTCGGGCATACCACAAGGATCAAACCTTCACCCACTGCTTCTTCTATTATTCATTAATGCTATTACATACAATAGAATTAATAGCAAATTACTACTATATGCCGGTGGCGTAAAAAATTTTAAATTGTTACAAACGTAGATGATTGTAATTTCCTGCAAAGTGATCTAAACCAAATTCAAAAATGATGCGTAAAAATGATCTCTTTCTAAACATTAATAAATGTGTCACTTTGACGTATACAAGAAAAATTCGTCACTTAATTATGATTACAAATTAAATGATATAGTACTTACTAGAGTTTCTATCTGCAAAGATCTAGATGTTACATTTGAAAAAAATTTAGCGTTTAATAGTCATATCAAATCTATATACAACGATTCATTGAAAATACTAGGTTTTATACATCGAAGGTGTAAAGACTTCTCAAGCAGCAAACACTTCTTACGCTTTACTATGCGTATGTAAGATCTAAACTGAAATGTGGCTCATTAGTTTGGTTACTATATTACCAGAACAACATTGCTTCACTTAAAAAAATTCAGCATAAGTTCCTAAAGATGATGTACTTTAAGGACCTACTTACTTATCCTGACCATAAAATTGAGGTCACAACTCTTTGTATACATGTAGATGTAAATTTTTAAAAGCTTAGAGACTCCGTAAATTTTACAGTATCAAGTTCTCTATTGTATTGTATGTTCTTATTTACCTTCTATAATGTTTACACACTTAATTATTATTATTACATATAATTACGATGGTGGTAAGGGTTGGCATGTTTAGGTTTTAGTGGTTTCCTAAACCTTGAATGCTTTGCCAAGTCGAACACAATCCACATTATACAGGTTTATACTGATCTTCTGGGGCACCATACATAACACTTACATCACAATACAATAATGAAAATCTACCATACGAAGAAATAAATAAATATAGTTATTTTCAAACCAAGTGCTGGAAGAAGGTTTTCCTGCATGAGCGTTTTAATAGAGCGAATTCTAGAATAACCTTCCCACAAATGGTTTGTACAATGTTTTGTAACAAGCAATAAACGATTAATTAACGGAAGCACTCATTTAGTATTGGAAAATCAAATTTAATAGCATTACCTTTGGATTGATGAAAGTTCTATGAGAATTGACGTTTCCTCTCTAAAGCTAAATGCGGTACAAATTTTTTTGTCAACAGTAATTGATTTTGAAATTATCTCTCTGTTTTTTATTATTGAAAAGGAAAAGAAAAAAAAACAAAAAACATTTTTTATAAATGTTCAAAGACCAGCGTTTGCGTATTTCCTGAGCAAAAGCCGCGTAAAGCTTCCGATGGCTGTGGGTACGAGTTAAGTAGTTATTACCTAACGAGTTCGAGAAACTTCGAAAAGTTTGATATATTATTTCTTGTAACGAGTAACTGTAGTAATAATTCAGAAATAAATAAATTCACAGCTGCTTAGTGTTTGTGTTTACAAGAAATTTGAGTTGGTAGCACTGTCCGCCTTTTGCTTGACAATTTGCTTTGCGTTGTCAACTAATACCAACCTAACAAAAATTTCCTTGTTCCCTCGGAAACTAAAAAACACAGCGGTGCGGGAAAGGGAACTTCCCGTGCATCGAGAATAACCGGGAAATCAGTAATCTTAGGCTATGAGTACAAAAACGACATTTCTCAAGCGGCGAGTACAAAGAATAAATAAATGAGACTAATCTTAAACGTACCAAGACTGTCGTCCCGTTCGCATGATGTCATCTACCTACAAACTTCAACTAATGGGTACTCATTACAACTCTCCACTTTTTAATAATGTTTTGATTAGTTTTGTAAATGTGTAGTATTGATATCCACTAACATAATATATTTTTAGCATTTACCTTTGCAGTAGAGAAACTTTAGCCAGAATTACTGTTGTTATTGCCTTCTATTCAATAAATGAGTTCCTTAGTCTTGATGATTGATTGATGCATAGTGTGACAATTATAAATTATAATATCTCGTATAATATGTGATTTTATCTATACTTATCTATATGTATAGGTTCTGTTTGTATTATGTTTATTGATGTTATTTACTTATTATAAATTTACATTTGCCTATTTCCCATACACTTTATGTATCTCTATCACTTTATTTTTATAATAGTGTGAGTTAATAAGTAAATAAAATATTAACAAAATGGATTTAATAATAATTCAAAAATATGATTGTTTGTAATTCTATTCATCTACTTATATCTATGCATTTAACAGTTTCAGTAGCGGTATCAACTAAGAGCAACGTTCAATGCTTTCATTAGATATAGTTGAAAGCTAATGAAAATGATTATGTACATTAAACCCTCGAACTAAAATACGTGTACAATGTTTATATCTTTTAGACAACTGTATTGTAATAATTATGTATGATGTATGTATATATTTTCAAAATGACTTAAAAATACAAATATGTATTACGATGTTATCCGCATCTCCAAGTCCTAAAAAGGCCGTTTAGAGCAGTCCCACAATGTTCCATTTGTAAATAAAACCCCAATTGTTTCGGAAAGATTGTTGCAGTCGGTAGGAATTTGATATAATTGGCCCGTGTATCTTGTAAATTTTTATCAGTAAGGACCATGCAGCAGCTCTAATAATGTTATCTACCATTTAACCTAAAGAAATTCTAGCATTAGCTATACTAATTAGCAATTAGCAGTTGTTTCAAGGTCATCGGTTATAATCATTAAATTTTTTAAAAGAAACACTTATGTGCGTGTAGTAAGACATTGAATCGAACGTTAAAATAAATAATAAACGTGTTTTAAGGAAATAACTATCCAAGTGAGTGAATTTAAGAAAAGATTCGAATAAAACAGTAATTAAAAAATGAGGTTAAATTTTGTGAACATTTTTTTGACTAATTAAGTGGTAGCGCCAGAATTTCGAAAATAATGGAAAATGAAAAAAGAAATTAAGAAGCATTTCGCAATGACTCAGAGTAATTATCGTTAAACACGAAGGTAATTAAGTAAAATTGAAGAAAACTGAAAAAAAATTTTAACGAAAGAATCACAATCAAGTATGCCATGATTCAAAACTTTATAAATAGGAGGGAAAAACCGACGCTGAGCTGTTAAAAATCTGACGCGGTAAAAGAACGTCGTTTCATATGATAAAATATTAAATAAAGAGAGCAATTTTTGACGTCACAAGAAGAAGACGGAAATAAAATAAACTTTAATAAATATGCAAGTGACGCTAATTTAAAAGTAGTACACAAATAACAATAAAATAAATTTAAATTTACGTGAAAAAACACAAAATCAAGTAAAGAATACTTACCAATAAAGTTTCAACGAGGGCGGCGTATTGGAAGACTGGAGTCGTTGGCGGTTTAGTTCTCAACATCAAAGAGGAGGTCGTAATTCACGCGCTATACGAGATAAAGTTTACTCTAAAAGAAGAGGCAGGAGAATCAACAATTAAAGGTAGACAACACATACCTGAAAATATCGATTTTAATTTAGTAGTAGTTGTAAATACATTTGTCATTTTTCACGCGGGTTGGCATCCACTTATACAAACGAAACCAATGTTCCGGTTTTTAAATTAACACGATAATTTGTAATTTCAGTTTAATAAAATTTTGTTGGTAATTAGGGTTTTCTTGGAATTGGTACATTATGTGATGTGTATAAGTAAATAGGCTAAAAGGAAATTAAAAGAAAATGATTATTTCTGATAAAAAAAGTTAATTATTGTCATAGTCAGAGTAAAAATTAATTTAGTCTACACACTTAAAGCACCATTCTACCTGGTAAAAATTCACGCTGAGATTCAAGAGTAAAGTTAAAGTAACAATTTATTTATTTAATCGTATGGTACATTTTAAATATTGTATTGTGATGTAAGTGTTATGTATGGTGCCCCAGAAGATTAGTATAAATCTGTACAGTGTGGTGACGAAACCGTGTACAATAGTGAATTGGTTCGTCTTGGCAAAGCATTTACTTCAAGGTTTAGGAAAATTACTAAAACTTAAACTTAAACACATGTAATAATATTAATTAAGTGTGTAATGTGATTGTGTTTTGTGAAATTGTAAGTAACAATAAATAGTTTAAAAAAAAAAATAATAAACTACTCTATCATTGCAGTATTCGCCCAGTTGCCGGCTTTGACTAGCGTCTCGTCCGTCAATCCTCTGTGCTCACCACAAAAGACCTATTTCTACTTTTAATAATATAATCTACATTATGCAATTGTATTTTTGCAGTTCTACATAATACGAGAGGCACTAGAAAGAAATCTTCCTACGTAAAAAGTTTCAGCAGATTGTGACAACTAGTTTTTATTTACAAGTTTCGTTGTCCAGAAAATGAGTATTTTTATTTATTATTTTTATTCTGTGTCTGTCATACAGAGTTGAATAATAACAATAATAATAATTTGTACTTCACACTTCATTACTAAATTAAACAAAATTTTTGACTTACACCTTTGTATACATACATGTACACACATACATATACAGTGTGTCCACGGATGGGTATCCTATAGGTGAAAATTCTTTTAATTCGTAGTTTTAGCGAAAATGTCGTTCTTGATGAAAAGTTTTGCTTGTTCTGAAACCCCATAAAATGAAATAAAATTCGAAGAATTATAGTAACTATCAAAAATAACAATACAGAGTAAACATGTAAGTAAAAAACTAATAGTAACAGTAAACATAGAACATTTATTCAATATATCCTCCTCCAACTTCAAAACATCTCTCAATTCTCCTTCTAAATTCTTTATAAGCATTTCGTAGCATTTCTGAGGTAATTTTATTTACGACATCAATTATTGCTTGATTCAAATCATCAATATTATGGTTTTCATAAAACTGACTTTGAAATGAGACAGATTTTGAAAAACTTGAATTTTATTTTATTTTATGGAGTTTCAAAACAAGCAAAACTTTTTATTAAGAATGACATTTTTCGCTAAAACTAAAATTTAAAAAATTTTCACCTATAGGATAACCCATCCGTGGACACAGTGTATAATATAATCATAATAAAAAGAAATTAAAGAAATTTAAGAGATTAAATTAAATTAAATTATCAAATGATAATGGGGAATCGGTTAAAAATTCATCAACTGTATAATACGCCTTTGCTAGCAAATGTTTTTAAGAACTTTTCTAAAACGGTTGAATTCTAGGAGTCTGATAGATTTAGGAATTTTATTAAATAACACTTTTCCTGTATAAATAAATGAATTTTTTATAAGTGCCGAATGAGGGATGGGCAGTTTAATATATGAAGGGTTCCTAATGTTGTAATGTGATTCTTTTACATCATCTGTTGTTATCGCTAACTTTATAATACTTAATACATCTAGTATGTAAATGCAGCCTAATATCAATATTTGAAATTTTATAAACAAAATTCTGCACATGCACATGCTAATTTTGATGACAATATTTCTGTGTGTTTATTCAATTTAAATTCAAGTCAATACTGATTCAAGAAACTTCTGGTAAAGAACCATCGGCATGCTATTATTATTTACATTGATATTCAAGATATGTTGATTTTTGTAAAACATACAGTTGGTTTTTTTATGTCAATATTTAAGTAATTTCAGTTAAACCACTCCGAAATTATATTAAGTTTACTAGCAATCAAATTATTTAATTCTACTTCATTATTAGCCACCCATTTAATAGCAGTTTCATCAACAAACAGATTATAGTGAGCAGAAACCGGCAGGAAAGATATATCGTTTATGTAGAGAAGAAAAGAACAGGACCCAAAACAGAGCCCTGTGGCACCCCATGTAATACAACCTTTTTTAAGAACAAGAGTTAGCACATACACGTATTGTTCTCTTTGAGTTAAGTAGGTTCGTAACCAGTTATTAATTGTACCACGGAATCCATACAAATTTAGTTTTTCGAGAAGTACTTCATGATTGACGCAGTCGAATGCTTTTTCAAGATTACATAAGATTGTAGCACAGCATTTATATTCATTTAGATTAAAGTAGACAAAGTTAAGAAAGTCATATATTGCGTTGTTCGTATTGCGTCCACCGCGAAATCCATATTGTTGATCAGTTAATATATGATGTTTGTTTAAAAACATACGCCCCTTTCTTAGATTTTCAAGAATTTTAGAAAAACTACTTAACTGAGGAATAGGTCTAAAATTCGTTGGATCTTGAGTATCACCACCTTTGTATAATGGGATACCTTTGATATTTTTAAAGTGTCTGGAAATATGCTCTCCATAAACGAGTTGTTTATTAATTGACATAGTACGTGTAGAATGTTATCATCTAACAGTTTAAAAAATTTGATATTAAATTCATCATAACCAGTCGTGTGTACATTTTTAATACTGTTTATTACTCGTTTAATTTCAGCTACATCCGTTGGTTCTATAAAAAAAGATTGGTCTAAAACCCTATTACTCGATTACTTGATTAATTCTCCCGGTTTAATTCTTGGTTTAATACTTTTGACAATATTGTCAGTTACGGATAGAAAAAAATTGTTAAATGTCTCAGAAACAACTTTAGGATTATCAATCACAATATGTTCGTCAATTTTTATTGTATAATTAATATTTTGCAATTTTTTCCTACCTGTTATTTCATTGACAACCTTCCATATCTCTTTTGGTTGTTATCTGACTGACTTATCCGATTCGTGTAGAATAACTTTTTGCTAATATTACAGTTTTATGTAAAATTGATTTGTAATTAGTGCAATATTGCCCAATGAAATTTAGACCCGTTGATTTATACAGGTGGAATAAATATCGCTTTGTTAACACTAGAGATTTTAATTCCTTTAGTAATCCAGTTTTTATTTTTAATGTTTCAATTTCTGTTCGGAAAATATAAGTTTAATAAGTTATTAAGCTTACTTGAGAAAATATTAAATTTATCTGGATTCAGTGTGGTATTTTAACTCATCCCAATAATTTGTTAGTGTTGATTGTGCTTTATTGAATTTTATAATGCGTTGTTTAGAAATAATCGCTTGTAAATTGTAATCTGTTTACATAAACTGGGTATTTTATTGAGTTTGAGAGTACTTTTAATAAGTTCGTGATCGCTAATATTAGTGTTTATATTTACTACATTAATATCATTATTACCGAGATTACTGCAAATGTAATCAATTATAGTGGCACTGCTATTAGTGATGCGTGTAACATTTTGACGTGCATTTTTAAATTATGTGAATTTAGTACCTGAATTAAAGTCATTCTTTATCAGAGTCATTATAGTCGATATTTAAGTCACCTGTCAAAAGAATATTAGATTTATAAGGTATGGAGTTTAATAACTGTTCTAATTTTCAAAGAATGCCAGGCTATCACCTGAAGGAGGACGATAACAACAAATGACTGAATAAGTGCGTTGTAGGTATGTTAATTATTGTGAATTGAAAACGACCTTCCAGTACTAGTTGGTCAAACTTCAGAGGTTTAAAACAATTAATATTATCTTTTACAAGAATTAATGATCCCCATACAATTTTATCTTACGTGTCAAAATTGATGCCGTGTAGTAACCAGGAAAATATACAGTTTCATTAGATTTTGAACCAGTGTTCCGTTATGCAGAATATATCCGGATACCCAATATCATCTAAAAGCAATAATAAATCATCAATTTCATTTTTTAAACTTTGAACATTTAAAAGATATAAACCAAAATATAATTGTTGTGGAGGTTCCGTATTAACATCCGTTGATCTTCTACTCCCAATCTCGTAAGTAAACAATGCTGAAGGGTTTGTGTTATCGCTTTGATGTGCGTATGGGTTGAACTCTTAAAGCAGCTGAAGTTTGGTTACTAGCAAATAGGTCTATAGCTATTCCAATTTGGTCCATATCTTGAATACCGCATTTCTTATCATTTAGTATTATCTTGTTGAAGCGCAAATGTGCTTTCATTCCGATGCTCTTAGCTCTTACCAGATGTGGTTTAGCAAAGCTCTTTGGTTCAGTACTTCTTTAGAAAAATTTTCTGAGTACTGATATTTTAACCAGATAATTTAAAAGCGTTTCCAATAACTTCTTCCCGATATTTAAAATTATTAAATTTAACGATAATTGGTCTATTTACTGCTTCTTTAAAAACCAAGTCTATGAGCTCGTTCGACTTTATAGTCTTCGATATTAATATTTAATTTTCATGTATAATGTTGATAACTTTTTCAGATTGCGTCCATGTTAATTTAGCGAGTCAGGAATACCATAGAAAACTAAATTATTTGTGCGACTTTGGTTTTCATAGTAATCAATTAGTTGTTCTTGTTTAATTAACTTATCTTTAATAACATTATTTTCATCATTTAACAGTTGTATTTCATTTTCATAATTGTAATATCTGTATTTGTTTGAGTCACCGTTTGTAGAATTATATTAATCTTATCCAAAGATAAATTTGTGTTTGACATTGAAGAATTTAATATTTTTATACTTTCAATTGTACTTTCCATAATTCACCAACGCCAGATAGATTCACTTATTAAAATTTAAAGTTAAAGCACCGCAGCGTTATAAAATTTTTAACAAAAGAGGTCATTAACTAAAAACCATCCGTGAGAAAATGGCTGACGTTTATGGAAATGATACCCCACCATATTACATAATAAAATTTTAGTCTAAGCAGTTTCAGTGGGACGTGAATCCATCGAAAACCACAAACGGTAACAAATGACGAAATGACTTACAAAAAGTGAAGCCAAGAGTACTCGAGGATCGTCGTGTCAAGGTTTCCACCATTAGCTTGGCATTAGACATATCTAAACCTAGTGTAATAACTATCTTACACGACAATTTGAACATTAGTAAGGTGTCGGCCAGGTGGGTTCCACGATTGTTGGCACCTCAACAAAAAAATGTATAGAGTAAAATTTCGCAAATCATTTGGAAGCTTTGGAAACAAAGATTCTAACTTTTGGAGGGAATTGTGACCGGTGATGAGACTTGGATACATCACTGGGACTCTGAGACAAATCTGAATCAAATAATGGGTACATAAAGAGTCTCGACGCCCCAAAAGGCAAGGACACGCAACCATCTGCCGGAAAATTGATGGCCACCATTTTTGTGGGATATTAATTCTTTCCTCCTCCTCGAAGATATGTCAAAAGGCACAGCAATCAATGCTGATACTTATGGCAAGACTTTACAATCTTCGTAAATCCATTGATGAAAAACCACCCCATTTAAAAAAACCAAGAAGTGTTTCTGCTGCACGACAATGCAATTGTTCATAAAGCTGCGAAAGTTAAACCAATTGTACAAGAATGCTACTTGGTAGAGATGGACTTCTATCTATTTAGACTATTAAAGAAACATCTCCGAGGGCACCGCTTTGCTTCTGAGGATGCCCTAAAGCTGCCGTGGAAAACTTTTTTGAAGACCAAGAAAAACTCTTTTACAAAAGCATAAATTCGCTGGAAAATGTTGAAAAATAAAATTTTTTAAAATCGTCTTTTGTTTCATGGCTAGGTAGAATTTTTCTAGTGCCCCTCGTAAAAATAGTTATTTGTACGTTCGCCGATTAAAATGAAACCGTACTTAAAGTACTTTTTTTGTTTGAAATCGTTTCTATAATAGATATTCCAGGTAGAAGATTATGCTAATCATCAGAAATACATGCAAGTATTTCAATGAGGATATACATTCAGTAATACCAGAAATACATTATCTCCCCGGAATGTATAACGCCCAGATGATTCTATATTTGCATATGAACTTCCCGAAGTTGCCGATTGGTGGCGATACGTGTTACATTATTATAATATTTTTAGTTTCCTGTTATTTTCACATCTAACCTAACACTCAATTTAAAATTAAAGATTAATTCAAACAAACTGAATAGTATAACCTAGTAATATTTATACAAATGAAATATTAAAAACTTTAAAACATTTTTTAAATTATTGCGTTGTTCCGTCGTGTGGTAACATTATTTTGCGATATTCATATGCATATTGCCATCTATCGGTGACTGAAGGAAACACGAACACGTATAGAGAATCTGCTGCTTGTATCTATGGGACGTTCTATATTCTGGGGAGATGATGTATTTCTTGGTAATACATAATAAATTGAAATTAGCTGACTTTTTCCTTTCTTGAAAAAATGTTTATTTAAATGTAAATAGTAGTATGGGTACATATGAAACAAGCGTTTCAAGTAGAATTCTACATCTTTCTGGTATTAACAAACCAAACGTGTCAAAACGTGAGGAACAGTGTGCAGCGATATAAAATATAATATGTGTTGACAAATATTGTTAACTACTTACAAGAATTTTTTAACTTTTCTAAATATTTTGTAAATTATTTCAATAACGGGAAACCGGCTACCGTGTTACCACAGAAATAATACACTACGCTACTCAAACTCGTCGCGGCTTTTATGGTGATCAGAGGTCAAATGTGAATGACTTTGACGTCATAGTTTTCGTTGTTTTTAGCGGTAATTTTAAATGTTTTGAATAATTTCTGTAACATTTTGGTTACACAACTTATATTGTATTTTGTCACAGAATAATAGTTCAACTCAACTTCAACTTCAAATAGAAGCAATAAGTGTTGCAACATTTAATGTAAACTCGTGTTAACGTATCACGTACAAAAATGCATTTGCATTATGACAACTTTGTCGACAGATGTGAATCAATACTCATCATAGAAACATCACAATATTAAATTTTACCCAGATTTTTTATGTATGTAGTTTAGGTATATTTTGACATATTAGTTGTATTGTTTAATGTAATGTTGATAAGTAAACCACCAAAACATTGGCTACTACAGTTTTCCGTATTAAATGCGAATAAATAGGGTATTGCTATTCAAGCGTAGCGTGCTCAACACATACGTAATTTGATATAATTTTATCGTTATGATTTTCATAATCGAACGACAAATGTCGATACTTGTAGCTTTTGCTACAATTTATATCACACTGTATAAAATTTAGAATTTTTTTTAATTTTAGGTCGCTACTTTCCATCTTTGAGTATGTTGAAAAGTTCCGGATGGACATTCCGTTCCAAGATTTTTGGAGGACTATAATATTAAATCTAAAAATTAATAAAAAAATTCGTAACTGAATTGAAGAGATATTGACCAATTATCACCTTGCACCCATTTAAACATTTCTGATCTGTAAACAACGCGGAAGGTTACAACCTTGTGAACTTAAATATGTATGTGGGATGTGTATGTGTGGTTTTCGTCGTTTTCTCGCAGTTGTTGAATACTAGCATAAAGATGAAGTGGTTTACGATACTTCCAATACATTTCATTTTAATACAAAATGCACATTTAACAGGATTAAACGAAGAATTTACTTGGTCTAGAATCGCTTACGAAACTTCGTCTCCTGGTTTCGCACAAATCAAATATTTCGTGGGGAAAGTGATGGTTCAATACCACCCGAAAATCCTGATCAATCTTATATTTTTTGGTAAGTTTTAAATTAATAAATTGACAAAAGCAATTACCAGGATTTGTTTATTGGCACAGCAACAATTATATTTTACTTACCTTAAGAGAATGTAATTCGTATAGGTACAGTTTGAACTTTATCAAGCGGTACAAAAATATCTCTTAATTTTTGATTATTTTTAAATTGAAGTTTAACTACTTTATTTCGACTTAAGGATGTTGTAGAAATCTTTAAGTTTACAACCTGCTTTTATAAGTATTTTAATTTACTTAAAATGAGTTTTTCCATTTACGCAAAAAATGGGTTTGTGATAATTTATAACAAAATAATGTTTATGAATGACGCTCGAACAACTAAAAATATGTACAAAGTGTATTACGTCTCTAAACTAATATAATAAATAATATGTTCAAATATTTATATTACCTGAAAACAACACTTAATTCAGTTGTACAATGTTCGCTTAAAGTTAACCTTGGTTTAATTTCCTAGGCGATTAATTATTATCACGATTGTATCCTTAGAAATTAAATCATAGTTAACTTTGGCAGAAGGCTCCTCTAACTGCTCATAAAACTTTAAAAACGAAGTTTAAATAAACTTTGACCTAACATGATCGTTTTAAATTTGATTGTGCATTAAGAATTTAAATATCAAACAAACGTGGCTAAGATGTAGAAACACATTATTTAACAAAGTATTCTAATTTAAAACTTAGAATGTGCATTAACGTTTATCGACACAGGTTATCAATATTTACTTGCTTATCTTGGTTAGTTTTAGTATTTAATATTGTAATTTAAAAAGAAAAGTTACACACAACATATATTTGTTTTGAACTGTTAGATAAACACGAAGACAATTTAAATCAGTTCCAACTATTTTAATTGTCTTCTCATTGTCGTGATAAATATACAGGGTGTATCATGACGAAGTTTT